>JARCZZ010031917.1:25991-58740 GCA_030323915.1 Brotogeris chrysoptera
GTCCCTGCCCATGGCAGGGGGGTTGGAACTAGATGACCTTAAGGTCCTTTCCAACCCTAACTATTCTATGATTCTATATTGCTATAAAATATGGGGATTGTAGGGTGTTGAAGTCTTTGTGTTTGTGTAGATGTTTCAACAGTTCTGTGCTACCTGAATCTGATAAGATACAGAAGTTGAGAAAAGTGGAGGATGTGGAACTATGAAGTATTTAGTCTCTTTGAAATGCAACCTTCAAATTAAAGGAATTGGTGCAGTCCTGGGCTAGTGCAGTGTATATGAGTGAAATATGTTTTCTTCCATGAAATTATATAGGTAATTCAATATGAGTTTTTGTGCATCATCAGTATATAGTATTAACATCTAAAGCAGTATGCTGATAAAGGTCAAAGAAATTGTGTCCCCCTGATGAATACAACTGTCAAACTGGTAATAATGAGAGGGCTGAGGTGCTTAACTTTTTTCTCTTATTCTTCACTGGCAATTTCTCCACCAATGCCTCTCGAGTGGATGGACCTCAGGGCAGGGACTGGGGGAGCAAAGTTCCTCCCACTGTAAGAAAAGATCAGATTTGAGAGTAATTGAGGAACATGACTTTATATACATCTATTGGTCCTGATGAGATGTGTCCCAACGTCCTGGTCCTGAGAGAACTGGCTGATCCAGTTGCCAAGCCACTCTCCATGGTATCTGAAAAGTCCTTGCAGTCAGGTAAAGTCCCTAGGGGATGGAGAAAGGGAAATGTTGTACCTGTTTTTAAAAATGGTAGAAAGGAGGATCTTGGGAGCTACCAAACTGTCAGCCTCGACTCTGTGCCTGGGAAGACCATGGAACAGATCCTCCTAGAAGCTATGTGAAGGTACAGAAAAGGCAGGGAAGTGTTTCGAGACAGCCAGCACAGCTTCACCAAGGGCAGGTCTTGCTGGACCAACCTAGTGGCCTTCTAGGATGGACTAGATACCTCAGTGGAAGAGCTACAGATGTTGTCTGTCTGAACTTCTGTAAGGCCTTTGACATGATCCCCCACAACATCGTTTTCTCTGAATGGGGGAGATACAGATTTGATGGGTGGAATGTTTGGTGGATGAGGATTTAGCTGGATGGTCGCATCCAGAGGGTAGTTGTCAATGGCTCAGTGTCCAGATAGAGATCAGTGATGAGTGGAATCCCTCAGGAGTCTATATCAGGACCAGTATTGTTTAGTATCCATCAAGGACATAGATAGTGGGATTGAGTTCACTCTCCGCAAATTTGCAGATGACACCAAGCTGAGTAGTGCAGTTCATTCACTACAGGGAGGGGATGCCATTCAGAGGGACCTTAACAGGATTGAGGAGTGGGTTTAAGTGAACATCATAAAGTTTAACAAAGTCCAAATGCAAGGTCCTGTATCTAGGTCAGGGCCATCCCCTGTCAATACGTACTGGGGATCAAGGGATTGAGAGCAGCAATGTGGGGAAGGACTTGGAGGTCCTAGTGGGTGAAAGGCTGGTTGCAAGCTCATGATGACTTAGAAAGCCAACCATATCCTGGACTGCATCAGAAGAAATGTGGCCAGCATGCAGAGGGAGGTGATTCCACTCTTCTACTCTGCTTTGGTAAGACCCCACCTGGAGGATGGCATCTAACTCTGGTGTCCTCAGCGCAGGAAAGATGTGGGCCTGTTGGAGCAGGATCAGAGTAGGGCCACAAAATGGTCAGAGGTATGGGACGCCTCTATTAAGAGGAAAGGCTGAGAGAGTTGGCGTTGTTCAGCCCGGGGAAGAGAAGGTTACAGGGAGATCTTATTGCAGCCTTTCAATACTTAAAGGGGGCTCACCAGAAAAATTGAGAGAGACTTTTTACAAAGTCCTGTTGTGACAGGACAAAGGGCAACTTAAACTGAAAAGACGGGAGATTTATTTCAGACATAAGGAAGAAATTTTCTATGGGGAAGGTAGTGAAACATTGGAATGGGTTGACTAGAGAGACAGTAGATGTCCCATCCCCTGAAACATTAAAGGTCAGGTTGTATAGAGCTCTGAACAACTTCATATAGTTGAAGATGTCCCTGCCCATGTTAGGAAGCTGGATTTTTAAAGGTTCCTTCCAACTCAAACCATTCTATGATCACAGGAGTACTACTTTACACAGTTGATATTTTACTGTTCCGTTTTTCACAACTGCTAACTTGCTTAGAATTAAAATGTATTCTTGGAGTAGCTGAAACAAGAATCTATCAGATTATGTGATTAATAGCAGAAAATGCTGATAGAACTTGGGGCAGATAGATTATTGGTCATGTGCTGGCTCCCCACCAGTGCAGTAGCATGCCAGTGGGTTGCAGAGGATGTCTTCTGCACTGTGACTGTCAGAAGCCACTGCAGAGAAACAGGGATGAAAGATAGGGGTTTGAGAAGTGGGGCCATCAGGTCATCCTAGTTTCTTTGCTAGAAACAATAACAGTCTTGACCTCCTGCATGAAATGAAGGACTGCAAGAAGACCCCTTCCTCTCTGTGGTGGCTCTGCGTGGCTACCAGAACATGCTTTCCTGATATCTCCATGTTTCTGCTTCCTTACCTATAGCAGAACAGAATCCAGTTCCTCTTGGATTCAGCTTGCCACTGTGTATTTTCACTTCCTGGAAAGTCACAAAAAAGAGTGTTTGTCCTTTCCTTTAAAGAATCTTATTACCAATTTTACTGGTTTGTTTTCAGCTTGCTTTCCCTGAAACCTTTTTCAGATTATTTTCTCCTTGGTATGGCTAGGCAGCACTGGGAAAGGGGAATGAACAGAATCCCATCAGCCACTGTCTAGCTGTAAAAGCAGAACGTAGAATGCAGTTCTGGAGAGAGGGTAGAAGTGGCTTGCCACAGAAACTGAAAACTTCTCTCTAGCTTCAAAGGGAAAACTACAGAGAAATTAAGAAGCAGAAAGGGTGGGGTCTCGACCAATGAAAGATTGGTTTGAGGAAAGAAAAGATCAGAAAGAAAAATGAGGAAGAAGTGTTCAATGCAATGCTTGAGATAGGGATCGGTCAACAAAGTAATGGGAAATGCACTCCTTTCAGTCTTTGTTTCAGGAACTCAGCTTTACTAAAGCACACTTCCTATGGTATAGAACCTTTTAACCACCACCACCACCTTCCTCCCCCTGTGCGGATCACAAGCATGCTCCCCCACTGCCCCCCCCCCCCAAAAAAAAAAACAACACAACACAACCCTCAAACAAAACAACAAAAAAAACCCAGAGTAAATTTGCACTTGTTCCAGTTCTGTTTGGGCTATACACAACATGATGAAACATAGAGTAAGGAAAATGTCCGTTTTCCATTTGGACAACTAGATTTCATTGTCAGTTTAAATTGATGACACTAGCTTCCAAACTATTGAGCCTGTGCTAATAAATGCAACAGTTGTTCATAATTTGGCAGTGAATGACCTTTAAATGTAGATGCTTACTAAGGATGTCCCCAGGGAACAATTCAACTTCAAAATGACACCCATGTGTACTTGTTATCATTTAAATATGCTCCCTTTGTCAATATCAGAATAATAAATACTGGTTAGATTTCTAATGTTGATTCAGATGCTAGGAAACTTACTGAATAAATTAGTATACATTCGATTTATATTGACCAAAAAATTTTTACAATGGTATATTACAGGCCAAGGTGACATACATTTAAATATGTTGTAGAGCAGAGGGCGTATTTGACTGACACATGTGCTTACTACGTTTTTAATTAACACTTCCAATACTACTCCCCAAATTGCTTCTGGAGTTGCAAATGTTGTGGAAGTAAGATATGACATGTAAAATCCTGAAGTACTGTGGATTTTTTAAAGTCCATAGACTTTATGTCCATGGAAGAAGCAGTTTAAATATTAGGCTATACTCTTGTTTCTGGAAGTATAAAAAACTACTAGGACTTAAAGTTTGGTATACCTTATATATACCCCTTCACTGAGTCTCTGGACTCTGTGAGTTTAGTAGTTTTAAAAAATCTGAGCAGGCTCTGTGTGCCTTGGTTGTGAAATCTGCCAGCATGAAGACTTCTTGCTTACCAGTCTGGCTTGTACAAACTCACCACTCATTACTTCATGTCACAGGTCCTGTTGAAATCAGTGACAGACCAGTTACTCTTAAGTTCAAGGAAGTTAAACAGAAATGTTATTTCTGTTAGATCAATTAGGCTTTTTTTTCTTTTCTTTTTTTTCTATTGTGCTAGTGTCTTCATAGAGAATTTTGTGATTACACTGAAGCGGAGTCAGAGTAGGTCAGTACAGGTACTTTCCCATGTGGGGTGATGAAGAGGATAAAGATAATTTGACGGATGGCAATGATTCTGTAGTGTCAGAAAAATGCTCTTTTTACCATTGTTTTTTTCTTCAGTTCCAATGAAGGAGTATTAGTGGGAGAAACACACTTGTTAATTTAGGTCAAAGATTGCTGTTACTGGAAATACTTTTGTGTGTGCGTGTGTTAACTTGTGCATTTGTCAGCAGCGATGATTAAATTTGTTTCCTCCAATCAGTTTTCCTGTTGACAGACTAAGTCAGTGACATGAAACTGACCACTTGGTACACAGGGGGGAACTTAAAAGAGTGTGAAGTAAAACACAGTGAATTTTGCAGTGCAGATGAAAGTAGCTAAGACAGAAACTGGAAAAAGGTAAAACCAAGACGGAAAATTGACTGAATGTATACATAACAGTTATTTGAAGCTGTTTCCTTTTTTGTGTGTTTAATCTGTTTTGGGGTGTAAACAGATTAGACAGACATACAGCTCTAGTGATCTCTACTTCTTGCGCAATTCTCAGCCACTACCCTTTTCCTTCCTCTGATTCAGTCACGAAATCCTGATGGAAATGGCCATGCAAGATTTCTCTGCACAAGAAATCTTTCTTTCTGTATTCCTGAAGGGGGGTCAGCAGTAGGATAAAAAAGCAGCAGCTTGATTACCTGTATCAATTACCATCTGATAGACCAAAAGTTGACACATTCTGTCAGTAAAACGTAACTGCAAAACACAAATTACCTAATTCTCTCCCAAGACCTCAAGATCCCAAGACCATGATTTGCAGTTTTGATGAGGAAGTTACATTTTCAGAAAGATAGGAAGTAGCAGAGCATGCAAACATGCATTTCAATGAAGATATATTTGAATTCCATTGACTTTTTGAGAGGTAGTGGCGAATCTTTGTTAATAACATAATGCTACCAGTGGAATTATTTAATCAGAGGATCCACGCAAATTGCTCTTGCTGGTGTTTTATGTCTGTATAGCATCAATTTGTGATACTTGTAAAATCTTGTCAAAGATAGCATTAAGCAAATACACATTTTTTACTTCCCAGGAGAGAGAACACACAAGGCTTTCAAACACAAAATGAGGGAAGATATATAGTAGATGTCTTTCTTTTTTTTTTTGTTACTGCAACACACATTTTAATTGGTCATTGAACTTTTTAATGCCTAGTGTAATTCATTCCAGGTTTAAATGATGAAGTCATTTTGGAATTTCAGTATGTGATACAATTTTTATGTTAGGTGACAAGTGATTCCTGAAGAAGATGAAGATGTGGTTTTCATCTATAGAACTAACTAGGCTATTAAATTAATTAATATTGCAGTAACAGTTCTAGAAAGCTATCTTTTTAATAATAGGTATGTATTTTTAGAGTAACTGGAAACTTTACATGAAAATTCTATGAATAATTCAAAATTATTCATTGGAAAATACCATGAGATATCCACTCACTTATAGGTTTTAATTTTTGCAGTCTTTGTGAAGAATATTGTCTGTGCTGCTAATTTACATGGATTCTTCTTGGATTTAACTATCTCTCTTTTTAAGTTCCTTTGTGAAATTTTTATATGGAGGAATTTAAAGGATTGGTTGTATGGAGGTTGAATATATGTAAATCTTAGTGGGTTTTGTAATTATTAACTGTGAGTTAGTAATGGTTATCAATTATTATCCTTGAATTCACAAGGAATAGGAAAGAGATCGGTAGGACTTTATATGGCACCTTAATGACTTGATTGTTAGTGAGGACAAAGTTTAGTCAGTCTTGACCCAGCTGCCAAGATGGAGAAAGGTCTTCCTGGCACCCTGGCAGTGAGGAGAATATAGAGAAGACAGGCTCTTGTCAGAACACTTGGTGATAGAAATTCAGTGCTACATTTGGGTACAGTGGAAGTATTTATATTGGATATGCACCGTGGAAATGTGCTAGTGAAGGCCTTCCAGCTACTACATTTTGAATACTCTTATTGTGAGCAACCATTATTTCTCCATTCTCCATTATGCAAGAACTGTTTAAGGACTTGTATCAACTTTTCATTTTCTGTTTCTTATAAGCTTGTCTGTGGCTTGGGGAAGGCTGAAACAGCATTTTTGTAGAGCATTCTGGAAGGTGGCATTGGTGACAAAGCAGAAGTGTCATCATTCCCTTTGAAAGTGGCATTGTGTTTTTAATGGAAAATGAAAGAAGTACCCTGAAGGTGTCCTGAAGATGTCCTGATAATAAAGATCCTGTAGCTAGAACATGTTTACTTTCTTCACCATAACTGTCTTTTTTTTTTAATTATTATTTCAATCTATATATCGTGTTCTAAACATTTCACATTTCCTAAATAAATACTGTGTGCTTATGGGGGTTTTTGTTTGTTTAGTTTTGGTTGGGTTTTTTTTAAAATAAGGTATTTGGGCACAACAGTAATGCTTGCTTACTTTTAGGCATTGCAATAAGGCAGGATGCAAAGAGCATGAGAAGGGAGCAGTATCATCATTCCATGTTCTAATTAAAATATGTTTCCTTTCATTCTTCTGCTGCTGGTGCAGTGAGAGCTCCACCTCCTGTTCAAAACAACGTTCAGTTCTGTAAATGTTTAAGTAGGAAATCTGAGAAAAAATGCTTTTGGATGTTGAAGCTGCCACCAGTGAGCTACAGTAAGTAATTTATAAGAAATGACTGCCAAGCCTCCACTGCATCTTCCATTTACTATATTATTTATATGTCGCAGCGTTTTTTGGATCTCAATTAAGACCAGGGCCTGTAGGTGACATTTCTTGAATTGTGTGCCATGGTACACAGAGTTTCAAAAACCACTCTTGAAGGGGGTTGCATGCACTTCATAACAGTGTTTTCCTGATGAGATGCTGTAAAAAGTTATGTCTATCCAAAATGCTGTTACTGTTTTGACTGCTGGAATCCTCAGTGTAGTTAAAATGGTATAAAACGTCTGTGAGTCTTTTCTCCCAGTAGTCTACCTTGAAAGCTGTGAGATAAAATTACCAATCGTCATTATTTTATTTTTTATATTCCTTGTCTCTCCTGTAACTGATTTGCTTTTTAAAAATTGATTCCTTTTTTATACTAGGACAGAAGGTATTCATGTGCTGAAAGTATCTCCAAATTGGAAAATAATGAAATCTAAAGCTTTCCTATCATCTCTTACATAAGGACAAATAAAGAAGCTTGATTATGTGGTGAAACAGTCAATTGTTCAGCAGCAAGTTTGTATTGATTACAATCAACTGCTTTTAGGAAAAGTGACCATATGTACTTCAGCTAACTGCCTTTATTTCTGGTCTGGCATAGGGCTTTTGTTTCCTTGACTATAGATTCCCTTCTGTACTCTTTACATAGTATTCAAGCTCTTTCCAGGAGTAGGACTCCCTACTTCTGCAGTTGAGATGGTAATTACTCTCTTAACTTCCTTATTCTTCTGAGATGTAGAAACATAAGGAGTGTGTCTTCAGTTTAATCATAATGGACTAACAGATCTATAGTAATGTCAAGGAATGTTATAAAAATACTTACTTTGCTTGAAATGTGAAGAAATGGATATTCAGGGAAAAAATACAGATGATATCTGGAGTTGAATGCTGTGCCATTATAGATTCAGAAACTAGTGTTAGCCTACTGCTTTTCTGATTTTATTACAATTCTAAGAAAAAATATGGCCCATGATGACATACTCTAAATGAAACTCCAAACCACTCAATGCTTAAAAGCAAGTTAGAAACCATTTAAAAGCTAGGTTTTATTTAAAGATCCATTCTCCGTCTGAAAGCCAAAGACCTAGCTTCCATTTTTACACTGCAGTGAGGAAGCATAAAAAGGCAGAAAATACAACATCTATTTTTGGTATTGAATAGAAAATGTCAGAGGCCTTTCCTTTTGCTGAGCACTCAGAACATGGATGTGTGATTGGTAGGGGTACAATCTTTGCACTATTTCCTCTGCATGTTTTAAAAATTCCTGTTTGACACAGAGATTGCAAAGCTCAAGCAGATTCTGAAGTATGGCTGAGTATGGGGTTTTTTAGTTTCCTTTCCATATTTCTCCTCTACATCAAAATCTGTTCATTTGGGCATTTTGATTTACCTCCCTTTGGTGAAAATGTTATGATGCCAGACTTCCAGATTTAGCCATGAATTCTTTGTACCTCTTGGGAAGAGGGAAAGAATGTTTGTAGATGTATTTTAAAACAATTTGGTAAGAACTTGTTAGGAATGTTACTGAGGGTAGTAATTTGTATCCTGTCAAATTAGACAATCCTTAGACTGGCTGGGATTAGAGACACAGTTGGGGAACATGCCCTAAGCTCAGCACTTGTAGCTAAGTTCTTTAACAGTTTCTCTTTACTTTTTGATGCCTACTTGCTACTACATATGTATCAGAAACTTAAGGACTGTACATTAATGGAAATTGGAAACAGTTTTAAGTTACTTGATAGAATCATTTTTTGTCTATGTGGTTTTAGTCTTCATATTTGATTTTTTTTTCCTTTTCTGCTAAATGGTTTGTATCTAATTGTAGCTTTAGAAAAACTCTTAAGCAGATTTTCAAGGTTGAAAAATCCTGATACCATCCAGTTTGTAATACAGACCTCTAAATTAAAAGCCTGATTTTTTGCCTAGACCATGGGAGAAAGAAGGGAATTTCTCCTGAAAGAAGAAATTCTTCTGTAAACTAAGAAGACATGGCTAGAAGTTAGTTTCTTAAACATAAAGCCACTGTTTTTTTGTTTTTTTTCTTTTTTTTTACCCCCCCTTTTTTTTTCTTTTTTTTTTTTTTTTTTTTTTTTTTTTTTTGTATGTGCGGATGTTTTGGATATCATTATTCTTTCTAAATTTAGTGGCCAGGATAATACTACAACACAAAACTTTCCTACCTGCTTAGGCGTTTAAATAATACGTTTTGTGAACTGATACAGGAAATATAGTTACTTTAGTTTTGAAGGGTATTTGGTGTCTGGGAAAGAACTGGCAACATGGTGCACGTTCAAAACTCTTTGTTGCTGCTCACCAACTAAATTGTCAAAAATTGCTGATTTGAAAGGGGGTAAAAACCTGCTTAACCACAGGTACAACTGTTATCTGTTCTGGGCTAAGAGCTTAATGCCCCATTTTTCAAATGACTTTTTACAATAATGAGATAGTGAAAAGTGAAAAGCTCATGAACTTGCCTGCATGGTTATTTCCAACCTCAACTCTTCTAACAAGCTCCCAAAGTTGCTGTTGCTTATAGAAGTGGAAAATAGGCCTGATAAAAATGTTTAGCCTGCAGGGCTGTGTTTTATTTATCATATCACAAAAGAACAATGTTTTGTTGCATCACGGTCAAAATAGAAGCAACCTTGCTTGCTCATGAGTGCTCAAAGCCTAGAGATAAGAGGCAAAATAATAGAGTACAATAGAAAGAGTGTAGTGTAATTACTTGTGGCTTGTCAAGTGAAGCCCTCTCAGGCCCCAAGTGATTCAAATCTGGGAACTCTGCACAATTCTATACAGTAACCATAGTCAGCATCAGAGAAATCTCACCCAGCTTCTCCGACAGTACTGAAATTGCATCAGTTTGTCATACAGTGAGCACGCCAGCTTCACACAATATCATTTGCTTGCAAATGGGCCTGGCCTCAATGCCCTGAGACACATTCTTTGGTATCTGACTCTTGGCCTGTGATTTGTCATGTCTCTAGTGCTATCGGCGTAAAGTAATGTTAATAGATTCTGATGGTTTGCTTGTGGAAGGTAAAGAATGCACTACAGATTGTGTCAGGCAGCTTTCTATGGCATGTAGCGTGGTAGAGGCCCTCATGATGGTAATAGCCAAACAAAGGGTATGGAGAAATGAGAACCCTATTTTGAGTGGCATTTAATGCTCCCCTTCTCAACACCCTGCTGTGGACATCCTTGCTAACTCAGCAGGTTCAAGAACTTAGCAGCCCAACAGAGCAGTGTTATTTGTGTTTAAGGGTTTTTTACAGATGGAGCATACAGCCAAAAATCAGTGGCTTTGTTTCTCCCTATTCAAAAATTAAAGTGTGTAAAATGCGTAAAAATCTTGACAAGTTTCCAGGGGCTAAACTTTGACTATTTTTTTATCAATGTTTAACTCTGTATTGTTCTGAGTTTTGGTACTCTAAATAAAATCACTGCATTTTTTAGCAAGTATGTTCTTTAATACTGTAAAATAAAAACAAAACAAAGCTTGTACAATTTATCCTGAAATGTATCTTGTGTAAAATAACATCAGTATGATCTAAAGTGTAGATTCCTGAAGAATTTCTTCATAGATTTTAATTGCAATAGTTATTTGACAATTAATTGGATTACTAAATCTTTGTTTAGAATAGTTTTCTTACATTATGAAATAAATATGTGGAATTTTTTCACTCTTTCTTTGACACCACTGAGATGAGATTATTTTGCCATTGACAACTCTGATCTTTGCATCATTTTTTTTCAGCTGACTTCCTTAATTGATTACAACTTTGGTCCAGGAGCCTGCAGTATAGCTTTCCAGAATTCTGTTGACATTAATCGATTAATGTGAAGGTGTTAGTTAGTGATTTCATCTAAGAAACATTCAAAACCATGTCAGTAATCTGTTCTTAAAAACTGCCAGACCATCGAATCTTGTTATTTTGAACATGTTAGTTTGGGTTAACAAGGATTTTTCTGGGGGAAAAAAGAAAAAAAGTAGTGAATCCTATGGGAAGAGCAGATTTGTATTTTCTTGTACATTAGTGTAGCGTACATGAATGTGCCTTAATATTTAACAGATTGTTTTTAAATATATTATTAATATTTATGGTACCTCTAACAAGCTTATAAAAGTGCTTGAGCATGACCTATTTCTTCTTAGCTTTACCTAGGGAATTTCTGACAACAGTGTAACTGTGAGCACCCTGCTAGCACGTCTGTGCAATTCTGACATTTTCTTTTGCACTGTAGCTTCCACATTTGCTCAGCAGCTTTGCATAGCTAAACAAAATTTTTAAATGAGCATGCATTTTTTTGTTCTAAATATATTCAGAAAAGTATTCTTGTGTTATATAGTACCTTGGAGAAATTCTGTATTAGGATTGGAATTCTACTGTTCAGTATTGCATATAAAAAGAAAGGGGAGTTTCTTTTTAAGCTTAACACAGACCTACTTTTGGAAGCATGTTTTGCTTTTATTTCTTGGTGGAGGTTTTTGGTAGGAGAATCATCTAGCTTATGTGAATGTTAGCTGTGCATTAGTAAAACAGCTGTGCCCTATTTCCCAGTGAAAAAGTGTGGTTAGTTGTAGAAAGTAGGAGTTAGTTGAATCCAGTAAGCATGCTTTTAGCACAAGGTTGATTTGTACTTAGGGAAATCTGAATCAGTTGTCACTAAGCAAACATTAAAAGCAATGAAGTACTGTGTTCAGTGAAGTCTCCTTAGATTCAGATAGGGGCAAAACATAGACATGCATGCACGCACGTGTTTGAATATATGTGGATGCAGATCTACAAAAGCACAGGCATATGTCAAAAGTGGAAGGATCTATTTGATTGTATTGCAGAGCAGCCTGGTTGAGGTCTTGTATCAGTTAATGTTTTAATGACCCAGATGATAGACTAAGAGTGTCCTTATTTAAATTTGCTATCAACACCAAGGTAGAAGTGACTGTGTGCATGCTGGAGAACAAGAATAGAATTTAAAATAATTCTGGTGAATTGGGAAGATTTCTTAAGAAAGGAAAATGGGGAGCTAATTCAATAGAACTAGGTACCAAGTGCTGTATTTATCAAAAATAATCAGCAGCACAAAGTAAGGTCCAGCATATTATTAGGTGACAGATATTCCTAAAAGGATGAGGAGCTCATTGTGCATTGCAAGATGGCCATGTCACTGACGTCATGCTGTTTCAGAAAAAGCAATTGCATGTTAGAGTTTCAAAGGATGCATGTAAAAAAGCCATCTTTAATGGGAACTGTATACTAAGCATGTACAACTGTGTCTGATTTTAGGTACTGAACTCTAAGAAATATGTGAAATATGGGAAAGAGTGTCCACAGGCAAAGGCGGTGTAGGAGGAAGTATGCTGTGTTACACTGCTTTCTGGATCTTTGATCACTGTGAAGAGTGAAATACACCAGGGATGGTTTAGGTCAAAAAGAAAACACTGAGCAGGAACTTCATAACAATCTCAGTAACATGAAAGGCTGTTGAAAAAAGAAAGGAGGCAATCAGTCTGTGGACTGGAGATGCTGTGCTCCTGTGCCATGCAATTCCTGTCCTATCCACCAGAAATAAGAAAGAGTAATTACAAAGTGGTGAATAATGAATAATAAAGATTCTGCAGCACGAGAACACGCTTCAGGAGTAGGGTATGGAAGCTTCGTCTGTATGAAGCTTAGATGTTTCTGTCAGGAGGAAAAGGTATAGTTCGTCCTGCCTGGAAGCAGCAGGGTAAGCTGATAACTCCCAGAAGTACAGAGCCAAAATAGATATGAGGTCTTTCAGAATGGGGAGATAATATGTAGGAAACCCATGTAAGCAGATTGTGTGGACATTCTGAAGCTCAGTTGGGCATCTTCCAGCAAAGTCTTCCTCAAGCTTCTTTTTGTGAGCCTGCCTTGATACTTGGCAATTGTCCTTTGCATTATTTCAAAAATGGCTTTCTAAAACCCCAGAGAACTCACCCAAAGTAGCTCGCTCATTTTCTCTTTTCCTGGGAATAGTAGGAGTATCTCATAGTGGAACAGTTACTGAAACAGTTGTGAGCTTCTCTGAGAAGAAGAAACATCATCTGTGAGTTTGCTCAAGAGAGCCTTTGGCATGGTCTTGCTGGGAGGAGGTAATTCTTTTCTGCTCCCAGCTTTAAATTTTGAAGTAACAGCTGTACTTGGAGCAGACTTGTCTCATCAGATTTTCCCTGCTTTTTTAACTATTGCAAATATTATTCAGTGGAGCATTTGTGTTCAATATGCATCTTGTTTAATACTTCAGAATTGGACCGCCTAGGTTTGTTTCTGTCACTGTAAATGTACATAGGTGTATAAGCTAGTTAAGAAACTGCAAAAATTCAGTGCCACTCTTACCTCAGTATGCCTTTTCCTGTGTGTAATGTCTGCCATAAATGGAAGCATTCTAAATGTTTCAATTGCTAGATGGGTAGCTTAATAAGAGCTGGCTAAGCACTGGTGGCTTAGTTGTGAAGCAGAAAGCAGCACAAGAGTAACAGGAGTCCTTATCAGAGCTCTGGGTGTCCAGCGTAAGTCCAGGCCTTTGTCCTCATCTGTCTGTTGAAAAAGGAGACATTTTTTATAGGAGGGGAAAGCCATGCAGGAGCCCTTCCGACAGTTAACACGTGAAGAGCACAGGCACCTTCTGCCTTAATCCTGTCACATGTGAAGAGACATGAAGGTAAACTCTACAAGTTTGTAAAGATAGAAGGATCTTCAGGTTTGCTAATGACTGAGATAACAGAACAAAACCAGCAGTTTATGCCACTTACTACCAAATATTTTCCACAGCTGATCGAATAATTGTATTTTTTTAAAGAGAATTTCAGGGGCATTTGTAGGGCAACCATTGTTATATATCTTTGTTTGCAGAACTTTCTGTAGGTGTCACCTGATCTTGAATTAATGAATTAGTCAAGCATATATTTTTAACTTTGTGGAATGAGCTGCTGCTTGCCAGTGTGTGCTTCAGTGCTCAAAGATCAGCATCTTCTCCTTTTCCTGATGTTTTCTTGCATGTTCACTGGTAATACAAACCTTGTCTCTGCCCTGATGCAAGAGGCATTATGTGATGACTCTTAAGTAAAGTTCTTGTATGCTTGTTCCCGTGTGCCTTCTGTTGAGCACTGACATGCTCCATCATGTTACAGACCATGTACTTTGCCAGAACTCACAGGCAGAGTAAGACAATACAGCGGTGCTCTACCACCTGCCATTGTAGTCCTCTTGCTTCACTTAGAGACATCCACAGATGGTTTAGCTTCTCTTGATTCTTGATGTGTGTAACTCATTTGTTGTTTATGTTTAGATGTAGCTTTTTGTCCTTAACACCAAGATAATGATCAAAGAATCTTCTGAAGCTTATGCAATAAGCTTAAACCAGAATATTTTAATACCTTAAAACAGAAGGCTTGGTGCAAAGTACTGGATGTGCAGCAGTATGGTGATGTGCCTCTGTCCCGAGCATTAAATATAAACCAGTCCTATTTCATTGTTGTCCTTGGCATTAACAGGATGTTTGAAGCTATACAATATAAGAATCACTAGTATGCAAGAATCATGGTCACTAAGAAGGAATATGATTACAGTAAAAAGTTCTTATCCTCATGGCTCAGGCACATTTTTTTAAGGTAGCAATGTCAGGTTGTGGTGGGCATTGTGGTAAGTAGGCAACATGAGTCAACATTCATGTGTTCCCCAGTTACAGACCCATTTTTACCGCCTGCTTTACAGTAGTTTATAGATGGTAAAACATTATTCTATTTAAAAATCATGAGCAGACTTGCATAAGAGCATTGGGGATCAATTTACCGTTCTCTGGAATTTACATTACCTGGAGAGCATAAGTTAGTAGCCAGGTAACCTGTATGATGGCCAACATGTATTGATTGTCAACCGTTTGGAGGCCTCAGTGCCAGATCACCCAAAGCACTGGAGACAGAAGATATAACTTTGATTACTAACATCCCAGTGGGTGTTTTTATCATGAGTGTTCAGTGTGTGCATGGAGTGCCCAGAGGAAGGTGGGGTGGGGTTGGGGTCAGAAAAGTCAAGGTACCCTGAGAGAATACTCTGAGAAGGAACAGAGTGGAAATCCCCCAGTCAGGTAAGTATGCTGTTATACCCACTGTCGTGGTTTAAGCTCAGTAGCCACGCAGCCTCTCTCTCACTCCCCACCTTTCTCCCCCCACCCCCGGAGGGATGGGGAGGAGAATTGAAAGAATGTAGCTCCCACAGGTTGAGATAAGAACAGTCCAGTAACTAAGGTATAACACAAAACCACTACTTTTACCACCAATAATAATAATAATAAGGGAAATAACAAGGGAAGAGAATGCAACCGCTCACCACCCGCCAACCAATACCCAGCCAACCCGAGCAGTGATCTCGCCTTTCTGGGTAACTGCCCCCAGTTTATATACTGTGCAAGATGTGCTGTGGTACGGAATATCTCTTTGGTTAGTTTGTGTCAGGTGTCCTGCCTCTGCTTCCTCACAGCTTCCCCTCCTCCCTGGCAGAGCATAAGACTCCGAAAGTCCTTGGTCAGAATAAACATTACTGAGCAGCAACTGAAAACATCGGTGTTATCAGCGCTGTTCCCAGGCCGAAAGTCAAAACCACGGCACTGCACCAGCTACTAAGGAGAAAAATCACTGCTACTGCTGAAGCCAGGGCACCCATGCAGTCACAATGTGGCTTTGCCCTGCTGTACTGAGATCAGGGATTTGAAAGTAATGTAGATAAAAAACCATGGTTTGATCAGAGCAGGCTACTGATGCAGTAGTACATCTGTAGCCATCTAGAACTGATGCTAGCTTGGCAACAGCTTTGGCACTGTGTTACTTCCTCCTACCACAGGTTGGGAATCAGGGTTTCTAATAGACTTAGGGCCCTTATTTTGGTGTGGACAGCTTGGAAATGTAAGTCCCCTTTCGTAGAATCATAGAATGGTTCGGGTTGAAAGGATCCTTTAAAAGTCACCTAGTCTAACCTCTTAACATGGGTCGGAACATCTTCCAATAGGTTGGGTTGCTGATCAGTTCCAACCTCACCTTTGAAACTTCCAGTAGTGGTGTATCTGTAGCTTCAGTAGGTGACCTGTTTCAGTGTCTCACTCACCGTGTTCATTGCAAAAAAGTAAAATAAAAAATACAGAATTCTTCCTTATGTCCTAACTAAATCTCCCATCTTTCAGTTTAAAACTTTTGCCCCTTGTTCTGTCACAACAGGACTTTGTAAAAAGTCCCTCTCGATTTTTCTGATGAGCCCCCTTTAAGTATTGAAAGGCTGCAATAAGATCTCCCTGTAACCTTCTCTTCCCCAGGCTGAACAATGCCAACTCTCTCAGCCTTTCCTCTTAATAGAGGCGTCCCATCCCTCTGACTATTTTTGTGACCCTCCTCTGGTCCTGCTCCAACAGGTCCATGCCTTTCCTGTGCTGAGGACACTGAAGTTGGATGCCATCCTCCAGGCGGGGTCTTACCAGAGCAGAGTAGAGAGGTGGAATCACCTCCCTTGGTTGCTGGCCACTTTTCTTCTGATGCAGTCCAGGGTATGATTGGTTTCTGGGCTGCAAGTGCTCATTGCCAGCTCATGTTGAGCTTTTCATCCACCAGTACCGCCAAATCCTTTTCCACATTGCTGCTCTCAATGCCTTTATCCCCTAGTCTGTATTGATGGTGGGGATGGGCTTGACTCAGGTACAGGACCTTCCACTTGGACTTTGTTGGAATTTGTGATGTTGAAATTTATTACATAGGCCCACTCCTCAAGCCTGTTAAGGTTCCTCTGAATGGCATCCCTTCCATCTAGTGAATGAACTGCACTATTCAGCTGGCTGTCTGCCCAGTACAGTGTTTAGATGGCACTTAGAAGCCATCATGTGCAAGACCCACCGCAATAATGGTTGAACACTTACTGAATAGTGCCAAGATCTTAAGAAATAAGTTTTTAATGATGTCTTGAGGTGTTAAGACTGAAGGGATTGATTAAGTTATACACGCACAGCATTATTTCTTGAGTTCACTGTCTTTGGGGTGCTTGACTTTTAACTTCAGTGTTCTTTTTTTTGTATTTTTTTTAGACATAAAAATATCTAAATTTATACATCTACAGTGGATGTTATAGTACTTGGTATTTCAGTGAAAACAATAGCAAAGTTCACTGCATAGTTTTGGAAGAGAAAAAATACAACAAAATAGACTTACAGTCTTCTTAAATGTTTTATAGCATGTCACTGTTCTTTTTCTTTTTTTGTTTTTTTGTTTTTTTTTTTATTCTTCTGTCTAACCTTGTAAATATTTAAATATGGCTCCCAAAAATAAAAACTCTAGAAAATGTTGAGCTCCTGTTGAAGTCTCTAGGGCTTTTGTGTGCTAAGTTAGAACTGGTTCAATGCATTTTAAAAATATCTTTTTACTGTAATTGTTCATTTCAGCAACCTTAACTAGTGGTCAGAAGTAAGAAGCAGGATGCAGGCCAGCCTGCTGGTGACCACTTGGAAGCCCTGAGATTCTGCCTCTGGGTTCCAGCTACTCCTGAGCAACTGGGATGAGGATGTCTTCTATAAGTTCCTGGTATGACCACGTATTGAGCAACACTGGACTGACTTGGTTTAGATGCAGTGGAAACTTGCAGTCATTACAATATTCTGTTCTTTCTAATTTGCAGGGATTTTGAAGCAGAGAGAGTAGATTTCTATTTTTATTACTTAAGCTTTCCAAGCGAAGGTTTCCTTCAGGAATGGGAAATAGTACTGCTTTCTTTTGCTAGGTTCTTGGAATTAATCCTGGCTGAAATGGAGTCAGAGGCAAATGTTCATTTTGTTTCAACCTCCCACACACTTTATATTGTAATCATGTGTGTGTAATTTAAAAGCCCAGTG
Source organism: Brotogeris chrysoptera (assembly GCA_030323915.1). Lineage (NCBI taxonomy): Eukaryota > Metazoa > Chordata > Aves > Psittaciformes > Psittacidae > Brotogeris > Brotogeris chrysoptera. Next base: position 43,870 of record JARCZZ010031917.1, read on the forward strand.
GTGAAAGAAATGCATTTGGAATTCACACTTAGCATAAGCTTCTTTGTTTTCTAGTTGTTGTTGATCCTAGTTGGATACTGATTTCACACATAAATGTGTATATATATATCTAATATATACATATATATATTTATAAAAAGTCATAGAACATTAGGCATTTGATAAACACCATAATCTCATTAAACTGTGAGTGTACTCAGTGTTAAGATCTTGAACTGATCCTCCTACAACATGAATTGCTTAAATTAATAAAGTAGTGTATTAGATGATGAAGTATGTGTATTACACAGCTCATTATTGGTTACCTAGCTTATTATTTAATTGTATATTAAAGCAGAAAGTATTTAGACAAATAACTAGATACTTTTGTGACCTTATTTTCTATGTATAAAACAGTAGCAAGCACAGTCTGATTCATAGGGGCTTATTGTCATAGTTGCTATTCATGTTTAATTGGGAAAGTACAGGAAGTATACATTTTTGTTTCATTTAAAACCTCTGGTTGACTGAAGTTTGTTTCTCCTGTTTTTTTCTAAGAAAATTTTTGGAAAAAGATTGAAACTCTTCATGATAATGTGACTTTTGGCTATAGATACTGGTATATGGTGTTCTTTACAAGCCATTCATTTGATTATTTTATTTAGAATAATAATAAGAGTGTATGTTTAAAAGTCCATAGGAAGCACTGGGGTATTTTTGCCTCTATGGAGTTAATAGTATTAGTCATTCTGTAACTTGAATAAGGTATAGATGCTTTTTATGTGAGGATTGTCCTTGCAAACTAGCTCAGGTACACTTCTTGGAGGGCTTGATGGGTTGTCACTTTGCATCTTTGAGGGGGTGTCTAGCAGACCAGTAGGGGTCACTGTATGTATTGAATTTAGGAAATACATGTCATTTTAATTACTTTATTTAATTGTGTATGCTAGCACACTTGGAAATAACAAATCATAGACAATAATTCATTATTTATCATAGCATTCTACTGTCTTTGAGTCGGGAGTATCTGTGCAAAACATATAGTAGTTAGCATTTTATAAGGTAAGTGCAAAGCATGATTATGTCAAAGACTGTATGTCTAATAATACAGTTTCAGGAGGATCTGACTTTGAAAGGGTCTTCACAGCTTGCTGAAAATAGGAGCATGCTGAGAAGAAAGTGATTCTGGCTGGAGCTGCTGTATTTTCTTGTTCTAACGCAATAAAACATACTGGAAAGTGTGATGAGGCAGGTTGATGTGCCACATAAATGCTTTAGTAATGTTTGCTTGCATTTCATTCAAAAACCAAATTTTAATCCATTTTAACAAGTCTGGCAGAAAGATATACCAACCATGTTTTTCCTTCTAAAATGCACATTTGAAGTAGATGGCTGATAATACCCAGCTCTTCTAAGTCAGGAAGTTAATCGTGCAACTAGTTCATAATCAATGTGGTCACTTCAAACCAATATATAAGATCTATCTGTTTCTAGTTTTTCTGTAGTGGCAATGTTGTGAAATATCTCTTTCCCTTCTGCCCTTTCCTAAAATCTGTATCTTGGGATTTTAAATGTTTCTATATAAGGTCAAAGAAAGATGAAAGCGCATAAGCATTTTAATCCTTTCTTAAACGGGGCATTTATCCAGTTTTAACTTAAATGTGAAGAATGAGAATTCTTCTTTATAATACTTTCATTACTGAGATTTCTTAATGAGGGAAGCTTTGCACGTAATTAGATGGAACTAGCTATGCTATTTATTTTCATATCCTTCCCATGATCTCCTCTTCCACAGTTGTTGCACTACTTTTTGTATGTGTGTTATTCTTGCCACAGCTGTGCCTTCCGGAACTTACATACAGATCTTGAGCTTTCTTTCAAAACGTTTTGAAGGCATTGAGAATCTTCAGTGTAAGTGGTCTGTGGAAAAAGCTCTGTTTTCCAGGAAAAACCACCCAGGCTGGTGCCCTAGCTGAGATCCAGGACTTGAGAATTCAGTTTTTGATTCAAGCAAGTGAAAGTGATCTGATAGTTTGCTGCAGAATAGCGTGGAAAACCATGTGGAGTCAGGTGAAACTGAGGTAGAGAGAAAAAGCATATCTGTAATACTCATAGTCTCTCCTTCAGCAGCTGCCTATAACGATAAAGTGGTTAATTTATGTAGTAGTGGTACAACAGCAGATGGGATCAGAAAGGAGAAATAGCAAGATAGTTGGCAGCAGCATCTCTTGTTTTTCTGTGCCTGCTGAGATTTGCTTAATTTGATTGATGAGTGGCATCTGAAAACTTGTGCTGATCACTGTTGCACGCATTTCTGACAGGAGAACCAAAGATTTGCTCAAGTGTGTGTCTTTCTTCCTTTTTTTTTTAGTGAATTGGTTGAAATTCTAGTTATATTGGAAATTTTTGCATTATAATAAAGAACATCTTTGTTTCTTCCTTTAGGTAATTGTCATCTTTTTATGAAGAGTTTTATAGCATGGGAGAGAAGGAATGGTGGAGAAATAAGTGATGGAAAAGAGTATTAATCTTTTCCTTGTATTCTTTTTCTATAAAATTGACATTTTGCTTGATTAAGTAGTCTAAAAAGTGATATCTTAAAAGCAGAGAAGTGCCTTCAAATGATGATACATTTTTGATTGGAACAGAATAACAGATTTAGTAATGCAGTAAGAAAAAGCAAATGTTTTCAGCAAATGTTCCTTGAATTAACAAAATTACTTCACCTTCAGTGTATGTTTTAGTGTAGCATAAGACTACTTGTTTTTCATTCTTCTAACAGTTGTTCTCTGCATCTCCAGTGCAGTCATTGTAGTGTAAGTGAATCACAGCTTTTCTAGATTCTCTCTGCTCCCAGGTATACTAATTGTTCTGGTCATCTAAGCTTAATATATTTTAACACTTTTATATGTAATGTTTGTTTCTTCAGAAGCTGATCTTTGAAACAAAAGCTTGCTCTCCTTTTAATTTCAAATACATTATGATCTTCTATTATATCAAAACTTTAAAAGATTGAACATGTGAATATTTACACCTCTTCAGTTGATGAGTATGGAGCAAAATTCTGCAGTAGTTCAAGTTAATGTTATGTTGGTAACATGGTAGCAACTGAGATTATTGGTTTAAATTCAGTAATGTAGATTAACTACAGCATGTACTACTTAGTATGAACTACGTATGATTTATTGTAATGGTTACTGAGAAACGGGTAGTGATAATTGGGAGATTATATTATGTTGGTGTTTTTTAAAGGGAACACTTGATTAGGGCAAATGATTGCTGTATTACTCACTGACTAATTGTATTACCTTTTTTGCAATTCTTATTTTCTTCAGAAAAGCTGTCTATTTGAAGGTAGATGGAAATAAAGCTTTCCAGGGGGGTTCAGGGGGTTGATGTGGATTAGGAATATGACAAAATGTCAGCATACTGTATTATAACTTCAAATGGCAACTTGGTAACCAAGAGATTAGGGGGAAGGGGAAGAAATCTTTTTGCTTCTTCATCCATGGGGAAAACATAGACTTGTCTCTCTTCAAAATACATCCAAAGAATAGTTTTAGAAGTATGTTGACAAGATCACTAGATTTGTATGGAAAACATACAGGAAACAGATTACTTTATCTAGTCTGAACATATAGGAAACAGGATCTCAGAAGATAAAAATATTTTATCATTTTATTGACTGAAACAGTGCTTCTGTGGTTTTAAATGAATGTGTGATTCTTTCTTTATGTGCTGAATTGCTGTACATACATTATAAATTTAGGTTCTATTTGTAGGCTTTGTATTTCTTAAATCACAGATGTAGCTATTTACTTTTTTTTAAACTCTATCTGATTTTCAGGTATACTTTTATTTAACATGAAACCTTTAAAAAGGTAAAAAGATCAGTAAAATATAATAATAATAATAATTTAAAAAAAACACCCTAGTTTACTGCTCCACATAGTAACATAAGTGGGAGCTGATAACTGTCAAGCCACCTCAGCAGGGTAAAAAGACTTACTACATCGTACAGTAGTGAATGTTGCACTGGTTTTTGAAGTTACTGCTCGTACACTGTGTTTCGGGCAGGGCACAGGTCGGTCATTTTGCCAAGGAGCAGAGTAAGAAGACTAAGGCTAGAAGAGGGAGCAAAAAATGACATGGGAGTGCATTGCAGAAGTTGTTATGAGATCCTCAGTGTAGGACCCTTTGAGTGATGTGCGTTTAGTGCAAAGATGAACCCATGCTCAAAGGAGCTCTCTTTTAAGTGATGTGTTTTCCAATAGGAAGATCTGATTATGTGATGCAGGTTGTAGTGTCTCATGCATTGGGATTCAAGATAGCAGAGCTGTAATTTAGTGTAAATTAGTAAACATGGTTTTTGTTTGTCTTAGTCTTTCAGGACTGCTTTTAAAAATGTTAGGTTCTTGATTTATTGTAAATATTTTATAGAACAACAGCCTATGGCACTAAAATCTATACTTACCCACTAACAAAGAAAGATAACTCTAATGCATAAGGAATCCAAATACTAGTTTTTCTTTTGACTTTGACTTAAACTCCATTGAGTTTAACCAGGAAAAACAGAAAAGTCATTGCTTCAGCTTAGTGTGCCTGTCTAGAAAAAAGTGATTATACCCCTACAGGCATGCTTTGAGCAATGGCTTGAGCATTTACCCAGTTCATATATCCCTGTCATAAAGAGTCAGTTTCTGTTCTTTTGAAGTCAGATGCAGTGATGTAGGCTTTTTGTGAATTATTCACGGGGAAGAAAAAGTCTTCTGTCTCTTCTAAAACAGAAAGAAATGCCTGTGATGTATTTTCTCATAATGAGATAAAGGAATAGTAAAATAATGTCCTAAATACAAACAACTAATTTAGATTATTGCATGCTGCAATTAGGATTTGCATTACAAAAATAAAATCCGAATCTAAAAGTAATTAAGAAGTAACATTATCAGATCTGAAATTCATTTTATGTTATATTAAGATTGAAAGAGCAAAGTGTGTATTATAATTCACTTCCAAGTTTTGCATGTTCTCTATGTATCCATATGTCAGCAGCCAGTCCTACAGTCTGTTTCCAGTCCTTCCAGCTGCTATTTTAGAGTGGAAATGTATGGCTTCTTGCTTTTTGGTGAGAGAACTCATTCCAAGGTATGTCCAGCAAAATTTGGAAATGATTAATACTGTGTTGTGTATGCTTGATTTTCAGGGTGACTCAAAATTGATTAATTTCTTTGAATTAAGAGAGGTGTTTCTTGTTCTTTGGACTTAAAATAAAGCAAACAGTTCTAGATCCAGGGTTAATTTAAGTAGATTCACTTTGGTATTTTTGTTTGGGTTGGTTTTTGCTGGGTTTTTTTTTTCATAATTGGCTATGAATTGTTGCCATCATCAGTATCAGTATCAAGGCTCTGAGCCCAGATATTTATGCATATCAGACAACTGAGATGAAGAGAATTTCCTGTTTTCTATATAAGCACAAAGTACAAGAACCAGACTTGGAACGACAAAGTGTAATTTGTCTGCAACTTCTTGTCTAAAGATATTCTTGATAATTTTGTGTTCTTATGAATAAAATCTTATGTAGTAAAGAGTTTTATGGCAGAATGTGGAACAGTTCTTTGTCTTTTTTTTTTTATTTATTTTTTTAATTTATTTTTTAAAAAAAAGGTCAGTGCTAGAATAAGTTTCTTAAATATACATAAAATAGCATCCTATCTATACTGTCTATTGTCTGGAGTACTTCCTGTTCTTTTCCCACTAACATTGAGAAGATCACAAACAGTTTGCTTTTCAGACATTTGACATCACATCCGTTGGATGTGTGTGTGACTGTTTCTTTACCTTCCTTTTTCCCCTTAGTTCTGTACTTGCTGAATATGCATGGGTTTGTCTATGTGCAAACAAATACAGACAGCTAACCATAGTGTCTGAGATGACCCAGTTTCTGTTAGATATACCAGGCTGTTTGGTAAGATTAAGTCCTTTGTTTTATTTTGCTGAATCATTGTAAGTATTGGCATCTGGACTGAAATCTTCCATCACAAATAATCAGTACACATTGAAAGTCTTCTTAAAATTCAGGGGAAAAAAAATAACAAAACCAAAAACCAACCAACCACAAAAACAAAGGGAAAAATGTGTTTTGCCAGGGCTAATAAAATAAATTCAGTCTTGTAATTGTGCTGCTGCTATTTTTTTTTAACCTCTTTTTTTCCCACCCCTCTCCTTTTTTTTTTTTTTTTTTTTTTCCCCCTGTAGAGTAGACATTGGAAGTTTTATTAGAGTAAGATACTATTAGACTGGGAAAAATACTTGCTCTGTACCTGAAACTTAATTCAAACTTAGCCAGATAAGCTTGGAAAATCTCTGTTTATCCCAAGGTTTTTTTCAGCCTGAAAGCAAAATTCTTCTAGATGTTTTTGTGTTTGTTTTTTTTTTCCCAGCAAGTGTGTTACAGGAACACCAAGGAAAGAACAAGACACACTTCTGAGTTACTCTTTTTGTCTGAAAGAGGTTTCAGTGATACAACTGAACTGAAAATAGCAAGACTGCTGTCATTTTTCTGTTGTTAGTAAGTCACATACAGGATAGGCCATGTTGTTTCCACGGAGAAATATCAGAGTACATACTCTGTTTAAGACATGATTCACTTGCATTTCTCTGTTATTTTTAAAGCTTGGATTTCTCTAGTTGTGTAGGGCTCGAATTTAGTAAATTTATAGTCTCATGCTACTTGTCTAAGTGATAGGAAATGCCGCCTTTGAGACCTGAGTCTTTTATCTCTATCCCCTTGAAACTGAAATAATTTTCTGAGTGTCTGAGGTGGCCAGTAGTTTTGGTTTGAATTTGAAAACTTTTCAATTTTAAGTAGTTAACCTGAATGCAAGGCTTAATTTAGAAAGGCTGAGCAACACTTACCCATTATGAAGACTGACTTTTGGACTGTCAACATCTTTTTCCCCCTCTGTATTTTTTATTTTGAAACAAAGACCTACTGCTATTGTCTGCTGTAAGATATGTAATGGAAAGCAAGTTCTTCTGAGATTTGAGCTGTAATCAGTGTACCCCTAGAAGTTTCATGATTGCAGGTTTTTCCAGTAACATACTGGCTTTTTGAATCACTTGGGTTTACTTTATGTTAAAACTGCTTTGAGTTTTCCAGTTGCACTGCTAATGCAAACATAGATTCTGTAAAGAATGGTTGTATACTGTAATTATATCCTTATAGGTTACTCTGTGGAAAATATGTTTATGTTGGATGTGGTTTTCTACTCAACAAAAAGAAGAAAGTAATAAAAATAATATTTTAGCTGCAGCACACTTTTTATGGAGAGCTTCTGCCCAAGAACTCTACAGTGTTGAAATCAATACAGTTTGAAAGACACTCATGCAGCTGATATAATAACCTCTGAAATACTAATGAACAGTTATCACTTCCATTGGGAAACTGTACGAGTCCCAAGCATAAAAATGGTCATTTAAAATGTCTTTACTAAGCACCACACAATTCTGCAGAACTAAATCTCGAGTAGATCTTGCTCCCTAAATGGTAATTCTATCTTTTTTTTAAAGGTCAGCTCAATTAGATTTTGGCAAGATTGAGTCTTCAGTGTCTCTTAGTGTATTCATCAGGACACATTGGCTGGTAGTTTGCAAGTCTTCATGAGCAAAAACGGGTTAGTAATACATTGGTACCAGTACAGATAGATTGTCCTCATCACCGCATAGACAAACCCTCATGAGAACTGTTCAATTCTTTAAGCACTAGTGGCATGATCTAATGAAGTTGTATTCCGTTAAGCACTTGTATACAAGGGAGCAAAATGTCATCACCTGAGTGTGGCTGCATTTCTGTGATACAACCTCATCTGTTCCGTCAACTAGTTTTGCTCTGATCAATAAGCAGTTTTCTGTGGCCTTTCACTACTGTCAGGTGTCATTGAATGATGTAAATCCATGTCAGAAACTAGAAACTTGACAGCTCCCCTAGACTAAAGAAAAGTGTGGGAGGGGATGTTCTGCTGGGATAGGATAGACAGAAATGACAGCTGATCTCTGCTGTATATAAATGATTTGATATTGCTACATACAAGATTTTTCATTTTCCATAAGTGTGCAACAAAATGACTGTGGCTTGTACAAATCAAATCATTCAAAAAGACTGAAGAGAAAAAGAAGACATTTTGTATTACAACGCAGCACTGACCACAGTGTTTTAAATGACCCACTTAGAAGTTACCTCTTACTTTATTTTTGTCTTTTGCAACTAAATCTTCAGTCCTACTTGCTGTTAAAGTGAAGGAAGATTAAATAAATATGGAAAATGTTCTCCTAGGCAGCATACAATAGGTAATATGTTATTTATGCTAACATACTCTTTCAAAGCTCCAGATAGTTAATTTCTTCAATATTTCGTGACGAAATTGAAAAATGAAGGGCTTTTGGTTGGTTGGGGAAGCTTAAAGAACCTCAAAATTGACAACAGGGGAGTGAAGAACAAAATAGTTGCATTCTATAGTGGGGAATTGTAGCTGAAATGTACAATATTTTTCTCATTTGAATTTTTTTTATTATACTTCATGATTCCAGTGAGGATCAACTGCCATAGGAAATAGTCCAAAGAGGAGAGAGATTAGTACTATTCAGTATTTTATTTATAGTTGATTGTATTATGGGTCTTACACTGCGGAATAGACTCTAGCTCCAGTTTTACCATAAGAAATTTACAACGCAAGTTCCAGAGCGCGGTCTTCTGGGAGGAGAGGAAATTTCTATAAGAGATGCTTGGAGCTAGATGAAAATTTAAGCTGTTTTGACAGGAGCATGGCATTTGGCTTTTTGTCTTGAGGGTTGGTTTAGTCCTTCCTATGCAGCGTAGACATCTTATCTTTACTGGGTTTGCTACTGCACAAGAAGGAAAACGTGGAAGTTGTGAGTTTGAAGAGAAACCAAATATATGAATAAATTGAAATGTTTTTCTTAAAAAATAATGATTTTAGTATCTAAAGTAACACCTGCTAATGCACTAACAGGTTGATCTGTAGTCTACGTACTTGTAATAGCAGTCTCACTGAGCTTGCCCTCCACCATGCTCTCCTGGCCCCTTTGCAAAACTGGTGAGAAGATAGAGGTGTTATCTTTGTGAGACATTGTGTACATGTTTATACAGGTGTGTAATTAAGTACCAGTCTACCATATCCAGTTGAGTATTTGCTGCCTTAATTATGTTATCATACTTTAGTATTCTTATCCATTATACTGAAATGTGATTTGTATGCAGAAAAGCTCAAGAGCCCTCAGATTTGGTACTGTGCTTCCCCTGTGAGAAGCGTGGGCATGTGCCATGTGGACAGTGCTTATGTACTGGGGATTTGGTTTTCACCACTCACTCACCATACTGCCCATGTGTATCAGAATGTCTCAGCTGAAACGCCTGGTTTCAGAGCAGGAATCACAATTCCCATCAACTTCTGAAGTCCTCAGTTTGGGCTCTCAGGTTACCATCACCTGGGGGTTTTTGCAATGCTTTCAAACAATAGTTGTCCTCAGCTGGGAAACTTAGACCAGGTTTCTTGAGAGGGGCATGAATCTTAGTTAAACTAAACCAGTTGAAATTAACAGTGTTTGCTGTTTTTTCAGACGTCAGCTCTTCTACCTTTCCTTTACTTTATACTGTTAATTATTTGGTGTGATTTACCTTTGTACTGTATACAAGGAGTGGCTAGGTGCTCATCTGATGTTACACATTTGTACCAGTGAAAAGTGATGCCAAGTTATTAATTGCTACTCTGCTAGCGTACTTTAATTAATTTACTGCATATGATGAACTATTGTGGTGAGAGACTGTTGGAAAGCTTTGTGTGGGTTGATGTTTATTTTAAATCAGAAAACTATTTTTAGTTAATTTCTATTTTGTTATTTTTCTGTTTCGCTTATGAACTCACTCAGAGCCAGTATTTTTTGCCTTGCAAGTGATCAACGTTGTCATTCTTTCTGATACATAAAATGACCAAAATGATTTTACAGCAACCTCTAGTGTGTGTAAAATAATTGTCAGAAGACAAGAGTAGTGTCAAGGTGTAGCTGTTAAGTAGGACTTCTGTTACTGACTTCATTGTGGATATTACCCACTTCTTTGTGGGAGAGAAAGGGAAATGAAATCATTACCCAGAAAGAAAATATTCCAGCTGCAGTCTTGTGTGTCTGGACTCAACCATCTTGAGAACAGGTACTGAAATTCTCTAAAAACTAGCAAGAGGGTTCTGATACAACCTAGTGCCTTCCTGTGCTTTAGGACATTTCTTGGGTTTAAAACAATTATGCATATTTTCTACCTATTAAATTTTTTACATAATCACTTTTATTTTACTTTGAATACTTGGTTGCTAGAACTGACAAGTGAGATTAGGTATCTCATGGTCCAGAATAACTCCTCCAAATACTGTAACCTCCTGAATACATTGAAAATCCCCAAATGAAGAGGGAAAAATTACACTTTCCCATTATTCACAATCCCACTTTTGATATTTTAAAATCTCTTTCTAGAGCTGTTTCTGCAGTAGTGCTGAAATATGTTTTCAATTCCAATACACTGCACAGCGATATAAAGATTAAAACTCATTTGTGATAACAGGGAGTTGTGTGGTCACCCCAAACATAGAATCATAGAATAGTTAGGGTTGGAAAGGACCTTAAGATCATCTGGTTCCAACCCCTCCTGCCATGGGCAGGGACACCTCCCACTAAACCATGCCACCCAAGCCTATAGCAATTTTATATATCATTCTGATTTTTCTCTCTGTGTATTGTATATTAAAATAAACACCTAGCCAGGTTTGGGGTTTTGGTTTGGTTTTGGGGTTTTGTTCCTTTTTTTTTTTTTAAATTTTTTTTTTTTATTTACAGATTTTGCCATGTTTCTGTCACTTCAACTCCTTGTTCCTTATTAAGACTTCAGAGATACAAACCAGTAGCTCAGTAATTGCTTTCTTGAATCTGCCTTTAATAATTACATTTAGTAAAGCTGTATCGAAAATTAGAAAGGCAGAGACTAATGGAAAACTAGATTTTTCAGTGAATTAGAAAGCAAGACAATCCATATATTGACAACATTTCAAGTTGAAACAGATCAGGAAAACTGTTTTGGACTGTCTGTGCAAAGGGGCAAACACAGGCCTGATGTGCAGTGGCATCTGCATTTTATACAGCCAGAGAAACTATAAGAGATTTCATGTAAATAGGTGTCTTGAGAGGGGACAGTACAAATCTGATTTGGAAGCAAGTCACTTGAGGTTTTTTCAGTCAGAGAACCTCTTTTTTCTTTGCATTAGCAAAAAGTCTAGAAAGTACAACTTTTCACTGATTAAAATACCTTGAAATGGGAGGTGAGGAGAAGAGGAACCATGTTGTAAATTCTTGTTTTAAACTGGATCATAATCTTCAGAATAATGTTTGTTGAGGTTGGTATGAGGTCATTGTAAGCCAGCTTGTATGAAGGGGATAGAAGAAAGAATGAATAGGGTCGTTGTTTAGTCATTACTGGGATTTTTCACCAAAAACTTCAGGCATTTGAGTTCCCATTTTAAGAACAAGCAAAAGCATGAAAAATATTTTCAGACTTCTATTCCGGATATATTGAATATTTTAAATGCCTCTAACTATAAGCAGGCAATGTATTTATTTATTTATCAAGTACAGTGTGTTCATTAATAACTGGATGCTTTATGGTAACTTAAAAATAATTTTTAAAAAAGCCCTCACAAAAATAACCCAACAAAACAAACCAAACTTTAAAAGGTATACAGATCTTGCAGTGTAAATAGATCTTCTCTCAGTTATGTATTGTTATTTGGATTTAAAAGCTTATGCTTACAGGATTTTTATTTTAAACCAGGTTTATTTACTGTTCTGTCTCCACATGCTTTCCCTTTTCATGTAGGAACTGAGCTGTTTTGTTGATAAATGTAATTTGTGTATCTTTGAGGTTCCGTAGTGTTTTGAGATTGGGATTTGCTTCAGTTATCTGCTGAATAGGCGCTGTGCCTAACAACGTTATTTTACTACTGTCAGCATTTTTGGAGACCCTTATTTTTACCCAACAGTACAGTCACACTTGCTATACGTTTTGTAATAGTTCAATTTGACTGCATAATGCTTTCTTCTGCTGCTTTTTAGGACATTAACAAAATTGGTCATATGTCTTGCCCAAATCTTTGCAAGGTTTGGATCAATGTGCATCAGCAGAGTGTAGATCTTGTGATTTTATGGCACCCTGGAGTAATTAAAATAAACATGGAAAAAGAGAGTTTTGCTTATGTAAATGTATACAGGTTGCTTATTGGCTACTCATTTTACTGTAAATTGCTGCTGAATTTTCAATTTCCAGTAGGTTTGATTGAACATAGGTTGATGGTTTGAAGGCTTCTGAACATAGAAGAGCATTGATCTTCTCTTACTAGAAACTTCACCTTTAATCCTGATCACATAAGACAGAATGTAAATAGTAATTTTTGTTGTGTTATATGCACATCAATAAGTATGTAGTCTCAAGTGTATGATTAATACGTGCTGGTGATTTGATAAGCTTTTTCATTAATCCAGCAACTTTTATGGCATCTTGAGAGCTCTAGTTGTTGCTAGTTACCTTTTGAACCTTTGTTGATGAAGTAATGCTGTACTGTTCAATGACAACAGCAAATATTCACGATTGGATCACCAGCAGTCTGAGAAATTTCACTCTTCTTTGTAGAATCCATAAAAGATAATATTAGCCTTATTTGGAATGACAATAATGAATGTGTAAGAAAACACTGCTGAAGTCACAGAAGGAATGGAGAGAAACACAAAGGCGACACCAGCTTGAGATTCCCTCCTGGCTCTCTGGGATTGCTGTTTGAGCAAACAAGCATTATTCGTAGTTTAGGAAGGATTTTGTCTGTGGTGAGTAAATTACTGTTTGAATGGGGACTTGTCGACCTGACTTTTTTCCCCTGTATCTGGTGGGAAAGATGAAAGGCTCTTAAGAAGATAAATAGTGTGAAGCTAATGGGAATATCTGCTGTCTCCCATCCCACCCATCTTCTTCAAAATATTGCAACAGGATCTTCACAGAAACAACAAATTCAGGATATCATCTGATATCCTAAATCAGAATAAATTTCATCCTTCAAGGTAGTTACCCCACAAAGCAGAAGGGCAAATTGCTGCCCAGCAACACAAAACTCTACAAATCTGTGACAGAGTAAAAGCTGGGAATACATAACTGGATCTTCAAACTGTCAGCCAAAAAACGAGCACAGAAAAGCAGATATTTTTGTCTTTTCACTTTTTCTCCTAAATGAAAAGATTTCATAGGTTCACAGAGTCTTTTAGATTATTAGGGGCCCGTGGAGATGTAGGCACCCCTCACGTCACCAGTGCTCAAACAGGGCCAACATAGGTCAGATTGCACAGGGTCTTGACCTATCACATTTCGACTTTCTCCACCACCGCTCCAGGCCCTGGCCGCAGTGTTTATCCAGTGAAGATTTTCTGATGAAACTATTAAATAGTACAGATTTGGCGCACTAGATCTGTCATGCTCTTACTTTCCTAAAAAAATTGAGGTTTGCATGTAGTAATTTCCCATTGGTTCTTTTTAAAAAAAGAAAATGAAGGGGAAAAAAAAATGTTTTCAGTACAAAGATCTGGGAATGGGATTATACATTTTACATTGTTTATTTCTGATGGGTAGCATTTTACAAGCTATTTATTTATTTGACAGATAGATCTCATGACACATGCTAGGGGAAGACTTCTTTGAAACTCAGCATGTTGAGTAACATATAGGTAAAGCAACAATTGTCCAAAAGCATTCCAGTGCTAGGGTTTTTTCTGAAATTATTTTAGAAGTATTATCTTGTCACAGTAAACTGCAGTAATAATTAATACCTTCCTTTAAGGCCATTATAAATCCTGTCAGTCTTTACAGTCAGCAGTCTTATGTTCAGTTTTAGTAGGGCATTACAGTTTCATGTAGAAATGATGATCAAGATCTTAGAAAGCTAGCATGTGATATAGGAATAAGAAAATGTCAGTCTTCTGACACTGACAGTTTTTTACCTATGCACTTAAATGAACTGGTTTTCTCTTTTTTTCTGTGATCTTAGAGAAATTAGAGGAGTTTGTTCTACTTTAAAATCCTCCACTGGTTTCATTATTTATTAGCAATTGCAGTGATTAAGAAATCTGAGGAAAAATAACTTTTTGTCCTTTTATGTATTTCAAGAATACCAGAAGTATTAATACTATTTGATGATTTTTTTCAGTTATGTAGCGTCAACATATGCCAAAAACGCTGTCTAGAGCAAAATTCTTCAGTGGCTTATAGTTTTGCAGGTTAATGTCTTTTTTGAGACTTCTCTTACAAGGTAGAGGAGCAAGGAGTTATTTTCCCTGAGACTCTCTTTCCTCAGGTAGAAAAATCAATACTGCATTTTCTGGAATAGCTTTTCTGTTTCCTTCTCTACCTCTTTAGTATACCCTAGAAGGAGGAGTTGAGAAATGTTGGATCTGTGTGTAGAATGGTCCCTACAAGGATACAACTTCTCATGTTTTAATAGCTAGATGGCAGTGTGTGTAGTAGCTGACTTCCGGAGGCATTTGAGTTTGTGTGTCCACTTGCCAGGTTTGGTGGTGGGCTTTTGGTTTTCTGTTGTTCTTGTTCTTTCCCCTGTATTTTACGTGCAATCCTTATTGAAAAGCTTTCTTGACAAAATCAGGAAGAAGCAAGTAAGTGCCAGAGTTAGTTTCTCATGTCCTGAAATCGAGACCTGTACAGCAGTATGCGAGGTGAAATATGTTTGTTGTCTGCATGGGTGTAAACATGCGCATCGCTGCTCTGCATCCACTGGGTCT
>JARCZZ010031918.1:0-56159 GCA_030323915.1 Brotogeris chrysoptera
GAGCGGTTGTATCCTCTTCCCTTGTATTTGCCTTGTCATTATTATTATTGGTGGTAGCAGCAGTGATTTGTGTTATACCTCAGTTAATGGACTGTTCGTATCTCAACCCGTGGCAGTTACATTCTTTTGATTCTTCTCCCCATTCCCCCCCACCCATCAGAGTGGGGGGGAAGAAAGAGGGAGAAGTGAATGAACGGGCTGCATGAGATTTACAGCTTAAACCACAACAGGCCAGAAATCAAATTAGGGACACTACCTTAGTAAGAGCTATGCAGCATAAAAGGAAAAATAAGATGCAAGTTTAAATATCAAATAGTTATGAGTTTCTAGTGTCTGGTTCTCTCTCTCTCTGCAATTCATTCTTTCACTTTTTGGGACAAACAGTTATCTGTTTTATCTTCATCTTTCTCCTTGGCATTACTGAGTCACAGGAATCAATGCATCAAAAATTTGTAAGGCAATGACTATCTGTGAACTCAGAACAAAAAGCTACCCCAAGTGACAAACTCCTTTTGAAAAAGTCAGCAACCTTCTACTTCAGTGTTTTCTACTGGGGAAAATATCATGCTCTCTCCTAATAATTCTTCACCACAGCAACTTAATTTCTAAAAGGCAAAAATGTCATGTGTGAAACAACAATAAAACACTGCATGGTAATGATTAGCAGGGGTCAAAATAGATTTTCTGTCATCTTTTTTTCCCCTTTTGCAACTCCATTGAATCCTCCAATATTTGTTTCAAGACTTGAAGGGCTGAAAAACTCTCGGAGAAAAGAAATTATACAACCTTGGAGCATTAAATCTACTCTCTACTGGTTACATGAATTGACAACCTACATGATCATATATTGACATTTCCAAATAAATCTTTAGCACACAAACACTGGATTAATATAAAATGTGTGTTACTTTATCTCCCAATCCTATTTTTTGCTACTGAAAAACTGGAAACTCCACAACATTTACTGTCTCATACTACAATTGGAACTTCAATTCCTTCTGTTCTCTTCCGTCCAAATTTCTCTAAGATACTTAATTCAGAAAAAAAATCTTCCTTTTAAGGTCTTCAAATCAACAGCTTTCCAGAGCATGGGTTTTTCTTTTTCCCAGCCTTACCATTACACACAACTTCTAACACCTGATTCAGTCTTTATCAAGATTTTATGTAGCAAGAATCTTTGTGCTGCTGATCCCTATAAGTGCTTATAGTTTTTTGCCTTCTGGCTGTAAGATCTGAAAAAAGTAAAAAACTCCAGTAAAACAAAGAAGCATTTTACTCCTTTCTGTTTCTTCCACATTTTAGCTTTACATGCCCAGAGTCTCTGTAAAGCCCTGATTTGTCAGATTGATCCTTTAGAGTGGCATAGAGGAGTCATTACTTTTTTTATTCCAGGATAATCTCAAAAACTCTCTAAGGTACCAGTTTCTCCTGATCCTAAATTACTAATAATGAATCAAGTACAACTAGAGTAAACAGCTTTGTTACAGTGGCTACTGCAGGTCATGATACATAAGCCTTACAGTTCCACAGATTCCACTGAAAAGCATAAAGCTGACAGACTTCACTCCCCCACTTTTCCCTCTAATTCTCATTACTGATATTTCTTGGAAACATTAAGTTGATTACAGCTTTTCTCACATTGCTGGCTATAAAGCCCTTTATATTTGTGTTGACATCATGAGACAATTGTTGCAAACCATCAGAAGATAAGTTTTGGCAAAACTCTGAATTCTAAATAAAGAAAAATATCAAAATAAGTATAACATTAATTTTTATAACATTTCAGGGTCTGAGGTTATGTGACTGCTGTCAGCAATTTAATTTTGATAACGTTTCTCTTAAATGTTATTTTTGATTAAAATTCTTTTATTATCAATAACAGAAAACAAAACTGTAAGACAGCTGAAGGCATTTCTACTGCTGTATTCATGCAGTCAATAAGGGATGTAAGCCAAGTCTTCTCATCTGGGCTGACTAACAACAAAGAAAATCATGTGATCAGCTGAGGAACTGAACACAAAAAAAGGGGCAAAGAAGAGACTGGCTCTGACATACCACCGATGACTGTAATTAGAAAGACGATACAAAAATTTGCCTTCACAATGAAAGACAAAAAAACCTCAACCCCCCAAAAAACACATTGGTTTTAGAAATGGTTAAAGTCACACTTTTCTCACTATTTACCTGATGGCCTTTGAAAGAGGAGACTCTTATTTTATTGCAACAAATATTATCATATACAGAACTGTAGACCCAAATGAATCTTTCATAGTTTTAATAATTAAAACCTCTATCTTACTCCATCAATTATCTGCAAAAGGGTTTTTATTTAACACGCTGTTCATTATTATCCAGTGAATAATTCTAATGTGTTATTTTAAGTGGAAAATTAAGTTTTGACACTAGTCAACTCAATGAGTCAACATATCAATGAAGAGTGCACATATACTGCAAGTGTGCCTTGGCTGGCTGCATGAAAACTGGTACAAAACAGGAAGAAAAATGTCGAAAGAAACACCATTAGTTAGTATTTGAGCAGTGTCCTTAAGTTGTTGGGTTTTTTTTAATACTCAGTTGCCAGTTACTCTTGAAGGGATTTCTTTTTTCATGGCATCACCAACACTACAGTGTTTAAACTACAGCTGTGAAAACTAAGTAGTCGTTTTGTTCTTCTTTTGGAGTACATACAAATTCAAAGCTTGTCCTTTGTCAGCTTCATAATCTTTGCAAGTAGCTTGTGACTTTTAAACACTGAAGATAATTGCCTGTCCATAGAGATGGACCTGATCCCACAAACCCATTGCAAGAAGACTCCCACTGACCTTACGTGACCTTCACTCATATAACCAAAGCCAGCACATTACACCTCGAGTGCTTACTTTTTATTAACCTGTCCACAAATCTCATGTAAAAACCATGCTGCTAAGCATAGCACAGAACCAGCTCTCAGTGGAGAACTGTGTGAGCAACCCAAGGTCGCTTCCCAGCTATCCCAAGTGTGATAATGCAGTGCACTTCCAGCACAGTAAATGGATCTGCTCACCCTTTAGTTTTAAGAAATACTTTTTTTAGGCTAGTGATATTAGTCATTTACTATGTTGCTCTATGTAAGCAATTCTCATAAGAAGTCAAATTTCAGATACTCTCTGAAAGAATTCTTTCAGACTTGACAGTGTTATTATTTTAAAATTTAAATGATATGTTAAGACACATTCAATACTGAACACTGTGGATCAAAGGCAAGAGTTCAATGGAAGGAGAATTCAGTGGTTAAAAAACCTTAACAGAAAATCAAGTCCAGCTGTCAATACTTTTCAATAGAGGTCCACATCAAGCCACTTTAAACTCCTCTCATAATTCTTCAAGCATTCTGTTATAAATCAGATCAAAATGTATTCCTAGTCAAGTCTCCTTTTTCTTACAGCATTTGATATGCGTCTGTTGGATGAATTTCAAAAATTACGTACACGAAGTACTCCACAACTGTTAGACTACAAAGTAGAAGAACAACACAGAATACACAAAACTTCTACAACTCCTACCCCGGTGGCTCATCTCTTTAGCCAGGAATTTGTCCCCTTGGTAGAACAGGAAATATTTTGTTGGAAAGTAGCATTAGATGAGAATGAATTCAATCTGTTGCCAGGTCACTTTTCATGACCTTCACCAGACTATAAGTTAATTTGTATAAACTCACTTGGATTCTGGAGTACTGAAAGCCACACTGTGGGGTTTATGTAATTTCCCTAACTGACTTAGGGAGAAGGCTCTGATGAGAGATTGTGAAATCTAAGAGAATGTTTTTTAGTTTTGACATATTAGTTTCTGCAACCACCATTCCTGGAATAGGCTGGCTTTGTGTGAGGATTTTTAAATGGAATCAGGGAGAAAATCTGCAGAAAACAAGTGAACATTGTTTGGTTATTAGGTAAAAACATACTCTGTGGGGAAAAGTCCAAACCCATTGAATTGGCTCACTACAAACCATGAAGTCCAGCTTGATTTACTCCTATGGACTGAGCTGGGTCAGAGGAATGATACCAGTTGATGTTTCTAGCACAACTCCAGATCTAAGGTGCACGTTCACAGCAGATTTGCATCTGTCATATACCAAAGAAAGAGTGCATGAGAATTTTGTGTATTTATCTGCTATACCCTATGGTACAGTTTGAGAAGGAGCATATTTTTAAATAACAAAGGAGTTGGTTTATTTCTCTGTAAAGAAGAGTCTCCCTTTCTATCCATATCCTAGGAGTCACTGCAGTAAAACTATATCCCAAAATATTCCTTGCATCTCTGCAGGCTTCTTTAAAGAAGTTTCTTTAGCATGAAGCAAGATATCCTTCGGAAATTAAGTCAGCTTTAGATATTAGTGGAGCCTGTTTGGACAAGTTTCATCACTTCAGAGGGTTATTTATTTCTCCTGAAAAATGATGGCACCAGGTAGTGCACCTGCTCCTTGCATACTGATAAACTGTTGAGCATTCCTTTTGTAGTCAACAATATTACTGTTTCTGTTAGTGGGGAAATGGGAGGATGCAAGATGTTCAACTAACAGTGTGAAATCTCAGTATCTTCAAAATACAGTACGTTTGTTGTATCAAAAAAAAAATATATTTAAGCAGGTGATTTTTCTGGGCTTCAACTCAAAACCTTCCTCAAATAAATTAGTAGGTAATTCTGCTAATATGATTTACTACAAAAGACCTGTAAAGTTATCCCTACTGGAACTTTGAAATTCATTTCTATTTTGGCAAAAGACCACTTCCCTCTGGTAGGAGATCGAGCTTAGTAAATGAAGACAGCTTATTTTGCACGCATATCGGTGAAGAGAGGCAAGCAATTCTTTGGTTCAGGTGGATAAATTGCCAACTTTCATGTTACAACAGAGAGTTTAATGCATAGCAAAACAACTACTGTGGCTATTTGTTACTACTAAATGTAACAGCAAAAATTGTCTGAGAGAAAAGCAGTAAAGAAATATACCACAGTGTGGGCAGATGTCCATAATACATTAAGAAGAAATCTGTATCCTCTTAGATTTAAGGAAACAACTGTATTCCTATGATTTACTGTAATTTATCTGATTCTTAGCAAATTCTATCTTAATAATGCTCATAGAATAACAGATGTGTAAGCATTCTTTCTCGTGCTTTAAGAGTCCATTTAACTTTTGAATGAAGGGAAGAGCACTTAGATGAGCAGTCACTGATGACAGACTATTGTTAAAAAGCTATCATATATTCAGATCCATCTGGAGCTATCCTGGGAGCAATGTGTTACAAACTAATAAAATTACTGTGGAGGTAGGGAAACCAGCAAAGACAATTTAAAAAGAACAGCCATTTGTTTTATAGCTAGAAGAATTTCACTGTTCTATATAATGCAGAACACTCTTTAAAATATCATTTGGGCAAAATGATCTTAATTCCAAAATGTCTCTGTCATATCCAGATTCATATTAGTAATTGTTTCATTTTTCCATAAATAATTATTACATTAAAATATCTGTTACACAATGCTTAAGACATGTCTGAAATGTGAGCATAAGCCTGAAATATGTTTTCACATTTCTGATATAAGCCAGTAATAAATGTTATATAAATATGGAGTTAGTCATATTATTAGGACAGTGAATACATGAAAAATATTCTGACTGGTTTTAATAATTTATCTACCCTATCATCTATTAAATACTACATAATCTTTTAAGATTCACACAGCCCCTTCAACTGAAGCATGGCTGGATGACTGCACTCAAAAGAGTTGCAGTCAATGGCTCCCTGTCCAAGGGGACACCAGTAGCAAGTGGTATTCTTCAAGCTTGAGAGCTAGGCTTGTTCAGCCTGGAGAAGAGAAGGCTCTGGGGAGACCTTTGACCGGTTTGCAATGCCTAAAGGGGCTGACAAGAAAGATAGAGAGGGGCTTTTGGCAAGGGCCTGTAGGGATGGAACATGGGGGAATGCCCTCAAACTGACAGAGGGAAAATTGAGATATTGGGAAGAAATTGTTCTGGTGAGTTGAATGGGGTGGGTGGTGAGACAGTGGAAGAGGTTGCCAGAAAAGCTTGTGGCTGCCCCACCCATGGAATAGGTCAAGGCCAGGCTGGATGAGGCTTTGAGAAACCTGTCTAGTGGAAGGTGTCCCTGCCCATGGCAGGGGGTTGGAAATGGATGATCTTTTAAGGTCCCTTTCAGCCCAAACCATTCAATGATAAATCTAGCTCTTGACGTCAAAACCAGTTTTCTAGTTCCATGGTTTCAGTCATAACTGCTTACTCTTCTCACTATGGAAACCAATCATGGAGAAATAACAGCAAAATGTGAATCTAGCCATGTAAAACTTTGTTTTCATTGCGTCCGTTTGAATGGTTTATATTTAATTGATGAATCTTAGTGTTTGTGTCTGAATGACTTTCAGTTCCCCAGTGTCTTGATCAGCACACTGCAGACAAACAAACCACAGGTGGGCTTCCTCACACTGTTACACTGATATAGTTTTGCTCTTCATCTCAGATGACCACCTGAGCTGAATGGAACAGACATTTTTATCTGTGAGTTTATGCAGTCTTTGGCATTTTCTTAGGCAGACAGTCAGTTTCCTCTCTATGCACTATATGCAATGCAAAGAGCAAAAGTTCAAAGTGTAATTTTCATTTATTTATTTGGTTGGTTTTTTATTTTTTTACTGATTAAGGACAGGTTCATCCCTGAGCTCTAAGAATAAGCAGCTCTAAACATGAAATATGTAATATAAAAGTGAAAGAGTATGGGTGTTAGCTACCAAGACACATGGCTGGTACAAAATAAGTAAGACTGCATTAACACATTTAATATGTAAGTACTCTTTTTAAAGATTATCTTATTACACAAGGGCATTTGTGTTTGTTTCTGAGACACACAAGCCTGGAACAAAAGATTAAAATAAATGCATTAACAGGTTTCGTATGCAATTTCACTCTAAAAAAGGGTCTGATACATGGTATCTTTATTCTTTACAGAACAGCAATCAGAGGGAGATTCATTACTACACTTATTAGCATTAACAGGCAGAGAATGTAATCATTACTGTCATGGCTCAGGTGTTATGTGAATGCAACTGTAGGATCAAATCATACCACACTAATGTCAACTGCAATGAAACTCTCTACCTGATTATCCTATTATTTGAGTGTTAAACCTGTTTTGTCATAGATCTATAGATCTATGAAGGACACTGACTATAGTCACTATAGTCACTGGCTTTCATTATCATTTCCTTTTTTTAAGAAAAGTCAATAATCAAGCTGTCATAATCTATTTTCTGCAGGCACTTTCCAGTTCTGGTGGATTGGACAGATACTCTACATGTCAGAGATGTAAAAACAAAAATAGAGGCATGAGACAGAAGTATTAATTACTTCGGATTTTCTAGTACAGACAGATAATGATAGCATTTCTAAAAAAGGGGATGAAAATATTATATCATTATTAGTTTACAAAGAAAATAACATTCTGTAGACAGAATATCTCATAAAAACAAAGAAAAAAGTCTTTGACTGACTTCAGAGGGAAAACTCACTCTGAATTTTGTGCTTAGAAAGGTATTAAGTATTTTGCCTTAGTATACTTCGTGTTTGTTTCTGTACTTCCTTTTACTTCCTATTTAACTAAATGCTATTTAATGCAATAATAAATTAATAAATGGAATCACAATATTTATAATTATGAGATCTATGTATGAACATTCTACAATAAAACTTGGAGGAAAAGCAATTAAAAAAGATACACAGAAAGGGACACCACTATTTGGAGTCGATACATTTACATTGTAATCTCATGAAAACTGAGTTTAGAGCCACAGCTCTTCTGTTTAGGAAGGT
The DNA here is from genome assembly GCA_030323915.1 of Brotogeris chrysoptera. Taxonomy (NCBI): domain Eukaryota; kingdom Metazoa; phylum Chordata; class Aves; order Psittaciformes; family Psittacidae; genus Brotogeris; species Brotogeris chrysoptera. Next base: position 7,862 of record JARCZZ010031918.1, read on the forward strand.
GGGCTTGTCCTGCAAATCAAGCCTTATCCTAAAGCATGCTGCTTCTTTTCATATTTGAGCTGCTCCAACTACAAGGGTGTTGCTAGAAGGGAAGCTTCCTCTGCACCCATTCAGGCCCAGGGAGGTTTCTCTGGCACCAGATCAAACCTCTGTGCAATTGTACAGTAAGTTAGATCAGCTCCTTGATCTGTCACTACAACTTTTAGTGTGTTAGCTTTCTAGTGGATAGGCAAGCTGAACCACCTATCCTTTGCAGTCACATATTTGTTAGCTCTAAGACAAAAGATGCGTTCTTTCGTGATAGAAAAGGTCCGTTCCATGATTAAAATTTCTTTTGCACTAGTCTGACTTTTCATTCTCAGCCCAAAATTCCAGACACTCCTGGTGGCAGTCCAGATCAGAACTGGTGCTAAACTTACTTCCAGTGGTTTAAAAAGTAACTTGGTATAGTGTGAAAACTCATATCAAAGTGCCTGAGCACCCTTGAAGTTTGAACGATCTCATTTACACATCTTGTTCTGACAGAATTATATATTACCATTCTGTCCTGCAGGGAGAAAACAGATCACAACTTTGTCACTTGCGTATAGAAAATTAGTATACCAAAGGTTTACTCACAATACAAAAACAATCTTTGGTGGTTTTAGACTCTTTCATCGAATGCAAAGAGTCTTAATGAATGGTTACCTGTAACCAGTCATTTACATGGCAGTAAATCCATACCTTAAAATTTGCGAGGTACAACACCATGTGCTGCCTTGAGTGACCACATTGGCATGTGTTATGTAAAACTTGTCAGATCTGAAAATTCTGAATTCCCCTTAGTGTCAAAGAAAAATTCAGACATGGACAGAATGATAGAGCGCTGCAGAAATTCAGAATTAGTCATTTTTCATCACTCCTAACTGGAGACCTGAACTGGAAGTCTGTACTGAGCTGCAGCAAAATTTAATGCAGCTTAGAAAGGCCCAAAGAAACATAATTTTTTGTAAGTTTTTGACAGGAATTACCTAAAAATCTAGCTGAAAGGCTACTGCTGTAACTCCCATCAAAGGTGATTAAAAAAACCAGACCCAAATATATGTGCCCTTTCTGAGTCAGATCACAGTATTTTCTATCATATTTCTGTCTGGGATCAACAGCAGATACGAGCTAGTAAGAGGAAACACACACCACATTCCCCACCTATACGTTCCTACTTTCAGGACTGCCTGGTTCTGTAACTTCCTGCAATGGCAGCCGTTTCTGCATACTCAGTGACTTCCCTCTTCCTCAGTGTGCACATTTAGAGGCTCTCCTTGCAGAATTTTCTCCATCCAGAAGTTAATTTCTCTAAGCAATTTTTCTAAATTACTTTCAACTTGTATTGTAATGGTTCAGAATGAATCCAAATGTGATTGACTTCTTCATCTGCAGTCCTACTGGGCTTTTCTTTTTCACCTGAAATAACACCCCAAAGGAATGCGGTTTAGGATTTGTTTTATTAAAGCCTGAAAGCAAAATTGCACAGAAAGTTCATTCAATCACGTAAGACTGAAAATTTAAGCATAAAAGTGACAACTGTGTTCTTCAAAGCCTCAACACCAACACAGTATAAAGAGAGAAAGAGTGCTTAAACTAGGAACCATTTCTCCTGCAAGATTCGGTTGCCAAAGGTAATTTTGTCTTCTGCAAGTCAAAGTAGCCTCAAGCTGCCTGCACCCAATATTTGCTCTTACGAACTTACAGGATCATTATACACCTGGAAGTCCATGGGTCACACTAACCACACACCCTATTAGACCCTGTCTGGGTCCAATTCGGGGCTTATTTCTCCCCACAACACAAGTCAGACTTGCCCCGGAAAAGCAGGTTGTCAATTGTATTGCCCCTGTTCCTCAGAAAATATTATCAGAGGGGAGATGAGTAGAGATGGAGAATTAAGTACTACAGGCCAGAAACACACAATAAAAGTGACCCAACAGCACAATGGCTATAACATTCCACTGGAGAGGAATATAGACACAAATTCCACACCCTGCATACTGATTACTTAATGCAATATATAAAACATTCAGTGTAGTAAGGACAGAAGTGTATAGGGTTTCTTTAATCCTGCTGAGGCTTAGAGTTGGGGTAAGAACTGATCAGCTCAAGGCTGTGAAAACTAAAATACTTCCTAGCATGTACAGAAGCAAAACTTCATATAAGTAATCCTAGACAGTCAATGAAGTCATTAATATTAACTAGGATTATACAAGGGAGACTTACATGTTTGGTAGCGTAGAATTAAGGCCATCAAAACCTTGATAGAAACCCTAGCATCACTGATTGGCAGTCCCCAAGGACTACAAGTCAATGCTATAAGCAGAACTGACTGTACACTGCCCAGGCAGGAACAAAAAGAAATGCTACTACAGAAGCGCTGCAGAAGATGAGAAAGATGGGAAACATTATAACAAATCTTTTGAGAAGACAGTGGTAAGAAATAGTAAGAGCACCAACTCTGTAACACAAAACACTTGATACCAGCCTGTGGGTTGGGAAGTAACAGTTACATTAAACAGAGGTAAAGCAGTAAAGAGAAAATGCCTTAGAGTAATGCCTGAAACTTGCCATCAAACAGACCTTGACAGGGGACTAACACATGGTGTGCATTTATTTAGTATCTCGGTAGGAGTCCAGAGAAATTTCAAGATCACAGATACACTGCCATTTACCAATATCATCTGTCAGGGAAAATTCTTGATCTCAAAACAGCTTTAATTTCAACCAATGATCACTGCAATAAGGCTCTGGCATACTGAATATACGCTTTCCCCAAGCAATTAATCATTATGGAAGATTCTGATAGCTCCTTCTGGACAAAGACTGTGATGATATTTAAATGATATTAATGTTGCAAAACCAAAAGACTAAAGACTTCACAACCAGATACGATGTTTTATATGAGAATCATATTATAGTTAGGGTTGGAAAGGACCTTAAGATCATCCAGTTCCAACCCACCTGCCATGGGCAGGGACACCTCACACTAAACCATGCCACCCAAGGCTCTGTCCAGCCTGGCCTTGAACACAGCCAGGGATGGAGCATTCACAACTTCCCTGGGCAACCCATTCCAGTGCCTCACCACCCTTACAGTAAAGAATTTCTTCCTCATATCCAGTCTAAGCTTCCCATTTAAGTTTGAACCTGTTACCCCTTGTCCTCTCAGTACAGTCCCTAATGAAGAGGATTAGATATATGCATGAAAACTGCACTTCACTTTTACTGTTCTAAAGAATAACTTCATGACCAGCTGGACAAAAAGTATCCTCAGAATACAAGACATGTATTGGTGAATTTTTAACAAGGTTGCTTTTATCTTAAAACTTTGGCCTGCCTTCTTCGAAGTGGTACATTATCTGTTAACCCATCAGCACCTCCTAACAATTTCTGAGTATACTGACATATTTTAGGCTAAAATATCAAAGAGTCAATACTCAAAGACATTAAATTTCTGAAAGTTTCTTGAAAATTGGAGGCTGCATAGGGGAAACACAGGAAAATTGAAATACCCAAATCAGGAGAAGTTTGTAATGTATACTCAGTAGTTATCTGTGCTGTCCTATCTGCTCTCTTACTAATGGTCTTACTAACTGGCTGCCCAGTTATTGGACTCAGCTTGGAACCAGCTGGACTACACAGCACCTCTTGTAGTCGGTTCATATGGAGCAAACATTATCAAGGAAATAAGAGCATGCAAAAAGCTGAATGCCTCTTTGGTGAAGAGATGAAACAGCAGAAGCGCCAACTTGTAATTGACCAACTTTCATGATTTCATATTCATTTCCCATTATTTCATTATTTTCATCATGCTTTTATCCTGCATTAACTAATAGTAAGTATGTTAAAAAGGTGAAGAAACTTTTTAAGCTAAACTGACCTTATACTAATTAAAATAACATTTTTATTAATGCACAGACTTAAGGGAAAAACCTGCATTTTATATGTAAAAATCTGCTAAACTGTCATAAAAAGAACTCCAGCAGTAACAATATCTTTAAGGAACACATAGTGCTCTACCTATAGATAAAATTTCCATTTGGATGAGAGTGGTTTACCACATATATTCTTAACAATGTAGTATAGTAAGATGTAGTTTATTTCACAAGAGCAGTTTCAGAATTAGAAGGCTGTATAAAAATTTGCAAAAGAGGTCTTTGTTATGACACTTGCAGCAAACTGTATCTTAGAAGTATCATGTACTAAGAGCATTTCATACATGTTATCTCTCACTGAAGTACAACTTAGAGATAAGTGCTTTTTATATCTGGAAATACTGATCAGACTGACTCAATTCTCTTGTAAACAGCACTGGGTTCTTACTGTTCTTGGCAATATGTCCAAATACTTGCACTGAAAATGCTCCACTAACTTCATACTTGGCCAAATTTTCCCTTTGCCTAGTGTAATCCCGAGATCTCAACAGCAGTGTCACATTCTCTTAACTGCAAAGGCTGATTGTTTTTCTTTATGTTTAATTGTTATTTAAGTCAAGTAGTATCCTAAAGAAATATTTAAGACATTGCTTTCAAAATAGCCCAGCCTCTGCTTGCCTCAGTTTTCTTTAGTTAAACTCTGTACTTCAGGAAAGCTGGAATGACACAGGATAGTGTTAGCCATGCTTTTTCCTGTGTTTATTGAGCTTTTGAGGAATTAGCATTTCATTAAACTACTTGAGGAATTAACATTTTCCTTAAATGCATAGGATAAATGAAGTTATGCATATAACCTAGATCTTTTTCTCCTAACATACTTCCAGAGCCTCTCTGGAGGGGCATACAAATATATCTTTTGAGTTTTTAGATGAAGAATGGAATTGTTCGGCTTTTCTTACCATTCATGAAATAAGAGAATGCCCTCCTCTGGAAAAACAAACAACAAAAACGCAACCAATCAAAACCCCAAACACCTACAACTTAGTTTTCACAAAAACAGTATTCCGAGCTTAGAGCTTTGGTATTTCATCAGTGAATGACATACTTAAATGCGAAATGAAAACCAATTCTTAAAAAGTGCACTGAATTAAAATGATCTATCAAAAGAACTGTCTACTATCCTAGCAGGATGTGAAATAGAAATTTGTCTTTGGACATAAGAGATTAAGCATGACCATCTCATCTGGCAGTTACTCTTTCTATAGTAAGTTCAGGCTTAATTTTTGAATGCCGAGTTATAAAATTTTGACATTATTTGTCAAAATGTGTTGTTGACAACATGACAAGAAGTTAAAACACGTAAACCAAAGAGGAGAGGCAAAGTAATATAATCTAACAGTGAAACAGCAGCAAGTTAACTGTGGTCACATCAATTCTAACATCAACTTTTCCTCACTGACGTAGTGTTCTAGATCCTGTGATACAAGCCTTATACCACCTTTGCTACCTCAGAGAGATCATTTTTCTCTTTGGAAGGCAGAAGAGAAGAAAGACGGGCCTGGTAGTGACCATGCTGGCCAGACTTCCAGGAGGATGGGATTCATGTCCTGGAAAAGTAATTTAACTTCTTTTGAAAAAAGTCATGAATGTCTGTGTCTCTTTTTTCTAGCTACAAGTTGTTTTTTAGTGCACATCTAATAATGCATCTTCGGGAATTGCATAACACTGTCTTTAATAAGAAAAAATTTTGGCTCCAAATTAAATATGCATCCAAACATCAAATCTAATCCCAGTTACAGATCAAATCTTAAAGAATATTATTAACATGCATATGATATTGTTATAGTAATATTTTCAAGTATAAATAATAGAAAAGTAATAATTCCATGCATTCTGAAATTGTAAAAGTAGTTAAAAAAAAACCAAACTACAATGGAAAGGCATTACAAGGTTTCAACAGCTGTCCTTCTGCCTCTGCACAGGATGCTCATGACCTGCTCATGACACTGTCAGAGTCACAAGTCAATATGTCACCTACAGTTCTATGGATGCAGGATAGGATATTGCCAAGTATCTCATTTAATTGTGCTTTTTTTTGCCTACATACAGTGAAAGCTTTAGCATTTTTTCCTCTTTCTGAAAGCTTATTTCAGAATTTAAAGCAGCTCTGCAGCTGGAGTACACAGCTCTTTGGACTCCAGTCCATGTGGAGAACAGTGAACTACACCACTCCAGTATATCCACAGGAAATGATTTCAGGAGGAAGAAGAGCTGGAGTAGCTTCTTCAGAGAAAACAAGACAACAGTAAGCACATAACAGTAGATTCTCTGGTCTTGCTCCCTTCCTCCCTATCTTCGCATTCTTTATTATTCTCAACGAAGCCGCACGCAAGGAATGGGGCACTGGACCACTGTCATTTCCAACTAGACTTCTGCCTACATTTTCTCAAATGTAAGAATAGCAATATCATAAAGATGTAAACTCTAGCTGAAAAACTCTGTAGTAAGTCTTAGCAGACTTACTATACCAGCACAATTTTAAGAGACATTCATTAAAATATGTGTGTTTAAAATTGACTTAGCTATCCTATATCTATGGAAACAGTCAAAAACTAAATAAAATCATGGCTGATCCAAAACATCCGCAGTTAGCTTTAAGTAATCATATTTAAGTAATCATATTTATACACATTTTCAACATAGGCATAATAAAAAGCAGTGCTGCAACAAATACCAAGTGCTAACATGCTTTGGTTATTTCAAACAGGCAGTGAGAGAGCACATGACACATTATAAGTACATAAATTCTACTTAGTTTGCATTATCCTCTGGCCAGGATAATACAGAGCAAGTCTTAAAAGTGTAAAAAGCAGACAGTACTTTCCTACAATTAAAGTAATCTCAATGCTTGAATTAAGTCACTTTTGAAAATAAACCTTTCCTCAGGAAGGCTACTCAGCTGATCCTTTGCACAAGAAAAAAATAAATCCTATAAGACTGGAGCCTTTAAAACAGTTCTGGCACGTTAAATGTGTGAACAAAAGATTTGTTTGGAATGTACACATTGCAATGAATTTAGAATGTAACTTTAAAAAGGGTTATCCTTTCCTAAATGTGTTAAGGCTTTCTAACTCCTTGGTCACAGACATGGATCTGCTTTGAATTTGGTATAAAGAAACAAATTACTGCTATGCTGTCAGTACCACTTAATACACAGAGAACTTTCAAACCTACGTAAAGGGAAACTAAACGTTGTTTAGGAGAACAGCGCTCCAAAATCTAATAACAGCATCAGTACTTAACAGGGTCAAGATTACCTAATCATTCTCAATATAATGTTAAAAAAAAAAATAAAAATACAGTCTCGAAGGATTTTTCAACCTTAACACAGGCAATCAATGGGTAACGAGCAAGCCAAGTAACTAATACATGAGATGCTTATACAGCATATATGAAAATCCAAAAAAGCAAGTATGGCGTAATGTAAAGTAAGGCTAAACGTAAAGCTTTTACCTATCCTGACAAAGACAGGCAAAAGATGGTTTTGAGGAAGATGTTTTAAGAGTTTTTAACACCATATTCCATTTTGCAACCTTCCAGCAAGATCCTACAAATTAAAAGAGGAATTATACTAGAGGGCTTTGTTTAATGCTTTTGGGGAAAATGAGGTACTACCAAAGACCAAGGACAACACTGTTCTAGACGTGAATAAGTTATCCTTATGTCCTCAGGGTAATTCACTGTTTGCTATTTATGGCAGGGAAGTAGGCAGAAAAGGGTCAGGCTTATGAGCAGTTAAAGAAAGAAGAAATAGTCCTTGTTTACTGGGTGATTAAAGCAGCGCCATTTTGTGCTGCTCAGTAGCATACTGAGTTGTTTCCAGGAAAGAGAAAAAGCGTTGAAGTTTGCCAATTTTATAAGCATGTTTGCTAGTAAAGGTCAATGTAAGGCTAATCAGTACTTAATTATTTTAATCTCTTCACTGAAACTGAAAACAAAGGGAGGATTTTTACCTTCTATAAAACACTCAGTAAAGGCTCATAAATAATTAAATCCAAAGAAGTTAAGCTTACAAACCGTTACAGATGTGATAATGAAAAAGAAAGGACAGAAATTACTTCTTTTTCCTCATTCAAATTGGGTAACAGTATTTTAGTGGTTATGCCAGAAGACCCAAATCGCAGGTCAAATACCACAATCCCAGTATCTATTCGTGTTGACACCTTGTGCATTCAAATGCACAACTTCTTCACTGCAGGAGGTGATTTGGTAAAAAGGTTGTTTTTCTGACAGATTTATACCACAAGCCCTGATGACACTGTACGTTGAGGTGAAATTGTCATGTCTTGCTTTGCTGAGAAGAGAGTCTTTCTGCAACACTACCACATTAACCTTGAAATGCTGCGGGGTGGTGATGCAGCTCCTCAGAACAGTATCTAAATTGTGGCACAGCTATTTCTTCCTCTGGCCATTGAAGGACTCTAAAGGATTAGCCAAAACCAGCCAACTTATCAACAACTCAGCTCTCACAAAATGATTTCTCCCCAGAAGACTTTCAATTACTATTTGCTAAAATGGCTTCCTGGCATAAGACCTCGACAATGTTTTGTAAAGGGCCAGAGATTGTGCATTCTCTGCATCTTAATGATCTAATACCATAGGTGTAAAAATACGAGGACAGAAGTTTTTCTGGCTTTTTATTCCATTGCTAAGATAAACCATAACATTCCTCTAACTATCCTTAAACGTACATGGAATTTGGTCTTGTCTTACTCTTTTTATTCAGCTGCTCCATTAAAAGTCACACCTTGATTTTCTTCTACAGTGTAAATCTCTCTGATTTTGACACTTTTCTGTTTCTTCTATCTGCAATGTGATGATCCAGTTCCTATGCCATTATTAATGATATTATATTATGTTCTATTTGCCCTAAAATAACTGGATATCTGAAGGAGAGGGGGTGTGGGGGTGGTCTTTACTATCCCTTCCATATATCAAAATCTCGTAACTCACAGCAGACCAAGAATAATGTTTCATGAGATAGGAAGCATATCACACAGTGTTTCTGGAAGTGATATTGCTCTTTTCATATATTTGTCTCATGGCCAGACAAATTCAGATGAGGGCTGCCTGGGCTAAACTCCTTTTCTAGGTGGGGTACAATGAAGAGGTTTGCCCCCCCCACTTCTTTTCTTTCTTGATTAAAAAATAGCCATATCTTCAAAAAGTCGAACAATTCTTCTTTAATTTTCCATCCTTATAAGCTGCAAATAATTATCCAGCTTTTCATCAACACTGGATTGAGATGCAGACTTTTGCTTCAGAGTTCATACTGCTTCTGAATTATAAGCAGTTACAGTAGATATTCTGAGCCAGTCCTGGCAGCAGTGGCAGAAAAAATACTGCAGTATTAGATTTCTGTAGCAATCAATGGAAAACCACTGGCAGAATCTACCCTAAGGTAGTTTTCTTACCTAGCATAATAATTAAAGCTGTGTTTTTAAAGCACTACAACAGGACAATGTTTTCTGTAACTATTAAATTACTGCAATCAGTACACTTAATTAACCCTTTCCCATTTTCCCAAAGATTTTTTCCTGTTGTTTTTGCTCTATCTTTTGTTCTCATTAAGTGTTGTCCTGACCTTTCAGTCTGTAAAAATCAACAAAAGGCATTTCATTTTTTATTAGAAGATTGATCGCAGGAGGCCTGGGACCACAAGGAAAAGAGAAGGAGAAATAATCTGTGCTCAAAACACATCAAGTTTGTTAGACAGCCAGTGACATTTGGCCCAATGGTAATAGCAGTACATACCTGGTTTTCAGATGCAACAAAGCAATATAAGTCCAAAGAACATTAAAAATATAAAGCCATAAATCAGAAAGAACTAAATGCACTGTGAGAGAAAATTTTTCAATAATTCCATTTAGACATGAGCATACAGCTAGAAGAAGCTACTGAAATAAAGGTTATAGGTAGCTGTTGTAGCGCTGCAGTCAGAAATGTTCTAATATACAGAACTATGGACATCAATGAACCTAAAGCTGAATCTGTTTTCAAAGCAGAAGGACCATGTCTCTAGAGTTACACAAGTCTTCGCAAGGGTTTATGGCAACTTAATCTGATGGGACGTTAGCTGAGCAAGTAAGTAGATTCCAAAACTTTTTCCTACCTGGGGTTCTGGAAATAATATATATTGGGGGGAATAAAGAAAAAGCACAACAATTTGAAACATCTCAAATTTACCACTGTCCCAAACTGATATAAAATTAGGCATTTTTGATCTTTTAAATATTTATTTATAGAAGGACTTGCCCGGAAATGATCCATTAGAAACCAAGTTTTACTTTCAATCTTATTTGTGATAGGCTCTTGCCCTGTGACTTCAGCTGGTCTTATGCAGTATTTATGAAACCTATCTGAAACCTAGGAAAGAAATTTAGTTATAACAGACTGTCATGACCAGCAGCTCTTGAGGGTCAGAGCACCTGGACAGTATAATACTAGGCCGGGGTTCTGCTTTATGTTGCTATACTTTTATTTCTGAAGGTCTAAGATATCAGAGACTTGTCTCTAATCACAAATTAAGAGAAAGGAAGTGGTCCATAAGGTAACTATCCTGAGTTTAACTCTTCTCATTAATCTAACTTACTGGTTGTGGCATGCACTTGTTCTACCCAGTGAAGGTTTAATAGCCCTGTTTCTTTTACCATTACCCATACACAAGTCTGTCGATCAATGACAATTATTACTTAATGAACACATAATGACGGGAAAGCCCAGGGAGAAGGGAACAAAAAACCCAAGAAAAGTCACTCATTATAGTCTTGATTGCAATCTAGTACTGTCACTTGTCAATGTTCTACATTGTACAGGTTTGTTTAGCCAACATATTCAGGAGTAATCAGCATGATCAGGTGCTTCAAAGTGCTGGAAATCTTCAATGACCTGAAGTATATTCAGCTTCAAAAGGAGATGCACACAAAAGCATTTTCACTTTAATTGAAAATTCTCTTCCGAGTAGTTCTTCTTAAAAAAGCTCAGAGCTATTTGATTCTTCCTGATTTTTCTAAACTGTTATTTTTCCTTATATTTGAACAAAGTTGCATTCTTATTCCAGTTTCAACAATAAAACCTTTCCAGAAGCTTTCATGTGAAATCCACAGTGACTAAGCGTTATTTTAACAGTGCTTGATGTTTGTGAAACATTGCACAGCCTGAGGAACTAGAATGCTATATTCACAAACCCAAGACAGAAAGGAGTCATGGTAAGTCATATCATCATGCCAGTAAAACAGGTTATAGGCTTTACAAAACCAATGCAGGTACTTGCTTTTGCGATGCTAATGCCTGCTCAGTGAACTCTGAAGTGAAATGCTGGAATATTTTGTACCCTAGTAGCAATCACCAAGGTTCCATTTCTCATTTTTCTGTTAATTAGACAAGGCAGAATGGCTAGAAACAGGAAGAATGTATATGTAGGTAACATATAAGGAAGAAGTTCTTAGGAGGCTGCTGAGGCACTGGCACAGGTTGCCCAGAGAAACTGTGGCTGTCCCATCTCCTGCAGTGTTCAGGGCCAGGTTAGACAGAGCTTTTGGCTAGCTGGTGTAAGTAAACCGTGTCCCTGCCAAGGCAGGGGGGTGGAACTGGATGAGCTTTTAGGTCCCTTCTAATGCAAACCAGTCTATGATTCTAACTATGAAAGTCAAAATGACGTGGGAAAAAAAACCCCACAACATCTAGGCGCCGATTCATGGGAAAGTCAGATCGAATATTTCTGGAAATAAAACTACAAATTCGGTACGTGCAGGAGCATCCTGAGGTACATTTTACAGATCCTCTCCCGCCCTTCCCCTCCTTTTTTAAATTTTGATGCAATATGACATTACATGTCTGGTTTCTTAAACTGATACTTTGGATTTTTCTAGTATCAGAGATCCAACAACTCATTTAAAACTTCAGAATCAAAACAGGACGTCATCAGAGCTTGTCAGTATTTCCATAGGACAAAACCAGCCCATCACCACTGAAAAAAGTCCAGTGAATTTTTAATGTGAAATGTTTTTAAGAAATAATACTTTCCAACATAAGTTGGAAAGACCATGCCACAAGGCAGTTTCTGTACAGTTCTTTGAATTTTTCATGTCAACAAACCTTAATTTGGAAAATGGCCTTTATAAAAATGGATAAGGATGCTCATTTAACAAATTTCTAGGAAGTTATTTGCAGAAGAGTATAAAGTCTATAGAAACTCCCTTTGCACTTTTAAAAAAGATTAATTCAATAAGAAAGGCAGGAAAAAGGTTGCTTTCTCATGCAAGACCCATTTTCCATGCTATGTATTCATTTATTTACTTTCAACCTTGAAATAAATATGAGAGAGAACATTTTGACTACCCAAAGTTCCCTTCTAATCCAATGTACCATTTGCCAAGCATCAAGGACAGTTAGACATTCAAATAACAGGTTATCCATAAAGCGCTGAAAAAGCTCCATGTTTTTAAACACACCACTTGAGGAACAGTTCTGGCAGGAAAAAAGAAAAAAAAAAAAAGAAAAATCAAGAAATTAAAAAAACCCCTCCAGATTTCAAAAGCTTTTCTACCTTTAAAAACCAAGTGTGGGGGGGGAGAAAGCAAAAGAACTTTTTCCAGTGAAATCAGGTAACTGTTCAAGGGCAACACTGCGCGGAAAAAGAATTTAAATACTTAATTGCAATTTCTGTCAGCAGAAAAACTCACAATCATTCTTATCTCCTAAAATTGCTTGTCAAGCATGAAAAAGATTTATTGCTGAAACAGGCTGCATCTGGACAAGAATCGTATGCAGAGACATACTTTTGTTATGGTTTCCCATATCTTCAACTAAAAGTTACCTTTAATGGTAAGAATTACTTATGCTGCATTCATTCCTTTCTATCTCACATGGGTTTGGGTTTTGTTCGTTGGTTTGGGTCAGACAGGTAAATGTAGGCAAACTGATCTTAAAAATTATCAAAAGAACACAGGACAGTTTAAAAGTTGAGGTGTTCCCTTTTCAGGGGTCATTTCCAGCTCATACTACGAAAATCAAAGAAAGCTGTGTGATTTCAGCCAGAAACTGAGTGATGGCATGGGCATTTCCTATCTGACATGCTGCCTTCACAAACTATGATCATTAATGGAAAAAAAAGGACTCCTTAAAAATCTTTCCACAGTCTTCTCACTGAGTACACCATCTTTGATGACCTACCTAACAACAGGACTGAAACTGAGTTTGACAGATGGTATTTAAGAACTTGTTTTGGTAAAAACACACAAAAAAAAAGCCCAGAAAATAGCTACAAGCACAGGTCTACGGATCTTACTTTTGCTACCACAGGGAAGCAAGGAAACCATTCCACCTTGAACTCAATCCCTCAGGTTGTGAATGAGTTCTTGAAACTGTGCCAACTGCAAATACCGAAACCAAGTATTTATCAGTTAAGAATCAGGATGCCATATCACTTGCTTATTTCAAACAAACTAGAGAGTAACTTGATTTCCTTTTGCTTTCCAAGTGAGCAAATACAAACCAAAAACTTCACAGTCAATTAGGGCAAAGGAACATTACTAAATGCTCACAATCCGATGTGCAAGAAGACTTCTGACTAACACAAATAATAAGTTATCAAAACTTGGAAGGAAATCCTTTAAAGCACTTGTAATATAAAAAAAAATACAAACCCTGCTCTCAGATCTCATGGCTGATTCCGACTTTGGTAGCTGGGCTTTGTTTAAACACACAGGACACCTGCTGGCATTAAGCTATGTATTTCTGACTGCCAGTAAGCACATGCTGCTCAGAACCTACTTGTTTAAAACGCGAGTACAGCATTAAAAGTCTCTTGTTTGTTTGAAGTTTGAAGCCAGCAGTACTGGGGGAAGCCAGAGGGACAAGATAGTGCCTTCCAGCAAAACTTGCTTTTGACTTGCCAGATTTTGATACTCTTCACTCCTCACAAGTAGTGGGGTTATTTTTTCTGCAAATACCCCAGGTGATCTTGGTGGAATTATTATCAGTCCTCCCCAGCTACACATTAGCCTGGCGATCTGCAGCTGCAGAAAGACTACACGTTAGTAGAACCAGATTCTTTTTCATTTTGAAATCAAAAATGATCTAAGACTCAGAATTTCTCTTTGTTTTCTGTGACACCAGTACTTATTTTTGAACAGTATCTGATGCTATTATAAACGGAGAGCAATTTTGATGATGGGCAACAAAAAAATTAAATTAGCACTCTTCGATGCCTTTGAAAAGCAGTCTCAGAGGAGCACATGCACAAAAAAAGCCAAATGAGTGAAGTGTCTTATGCTAAGCACAAAGACCTTTGATGGCTTTTAGAGAAACATATCTGAGTGGTGGTCTTGGCAATCCTGAGGTAATGGCTGGACTTGATGATCTTAAAAGTCTTTTCCAACCTAGTTGATTCAATGATTATGAAATACCATCTGAGGCATATATTCCCATTCATATTTTTCCACTGGGTTTTTTTATTTTTTCCTCCTTACCTTGAGATTGCATAAAGATATCCGATAATTTGTTACACATACATCTTTTGAGGCTTCCCGAGGTTTACAAAAGAGAGACAGCAAATGAAGAAAGATTAAATCTTTAAATAGTCAAGGACAAAGAAGATTAGCTGTGTATTGTCAAAGCTGTCTCAAATCAAGGCAAGGCACACAAAATGCCAGCCAGTTACATATGCCACATGGCTCTCTATTATATAAATCCTACAACACCTATGTTCCTTTCCTGTCGGATGTGAAAGTATTAGCTGTATTTTATCACAGTGGTACGCCAAGAAAGGAAGGTCTGCTCTTAAAATGCCACTTGGAGAGTAAACAGCAGCCTGCAAAGCAGGGTTTGTTTATATCGCTTTTGGCACGATGAATAACGTACTTAGAAAGATATATTGAATATGAAACATGGAAGTGTAAAAGTTGTGACTCGTGTTAAATATTCACTGCCATTTCTGCCAGCACTAGTATATGAAGCTCATGTATTTCAGCCAAAGCCAATATAGGTCATTACTATATATCCCAACTATAGCACATAACTTGCCATGTTCTCTTTTTTCTTCGTTTTCCACTCAATATTTCTGTCTACCTCCTAAGAGTCACCACATCTCATCTGAGATCTGCCAGCATTTTGCTGATAAAAGAAGTAATTCCTGCTGTATGCATATGTATTAAAACACACGTATGTAGATATGCCTACACTGCAAGGTCTGAGGCACTACAGACTGCTGAAGAGGAGAATTCTGCATGGATGACGAATTACATTAACACAGTCTGCTCTCTGTTCACACATATATAAGACCCCCCCCAAACCTCTAAATACTGAGTTGAGCTGCCTGCAACTAACATAAGAATGAAAATGTTCAAGATACATAAAACATTTTCCATCTAAGAACAAGAAATTGCACAAAGAATCTTCTAGTGCGTAGCATTTACTCTGTGATGTGACTGAAAACATCTCTGGAAGCACCAGAGTGGAAGAAGTTCCTCTAATGATGCAGTAAAACTACAGCTGTGCCACATCATAGTCAATAATTACTGACATCAAAGACTACAGAGGAATTTACCATAGATTCATAAGTATGTGAGGAAAAGCTATTTAATTCATGGAAATATAATAGCTTCACTGACCTTTACACACCACTCCCTCATCTTCACAAGCCATTGCAGGTCCACATGTCTGCAAGCAGCACTGAATCCAAACACTCACACACACCCCCTAACTGTACTTAAAGAGGCACAGAGCTTCTAGACACACCTGTAACAAGTTTGCCAATCACCTTGGGGCAGGCTGAAGCCACCTCTCCTTTACTTGTAGCCAATGGGACCAAAAAATATAAAAGCACTGTCTTGAGACGTGAAAATTGGCCCAAACTTGGGTTTTCTGCCAGAACAATGTTGGGATGCAGCTGAAACCTTTAGTCAGAAGCTGGTAAATGTTCCTGTTTGCTAAAGTTCAGATATAGTCATGTTATTTTTAAAGTTTTTCCTGCCTATAGCACAGCTGTGTGGTTGTCCCTAAAGTGTTCTTTAATGTGAGTTATCCATGGATACAAAGGATGCTAGTGTGCAGAATCCTAGCAAAGCTTTTTCAAACCAATGTTGCCAGTTCAGTTGTTTACCTTTGCTGTAAGATTCAATCTGCAGCTCAAGGGCAGTAATTTGTACATTATACGAAGGTACTCAATTCACAAAGCTCATGGGACAAAAATGTTGCTGATAGCAGAAAGTCAGGGGAAGAAAAATAAAGAATACAATATAATAACAGAAGAAAGCATCATAAACATTATGAAATGCATTGCATAACATGTTACTCTATAAAACAACTCTGATTTCTCCTTGATCGTTACCTTTTCTGAAGCAGATTAAGCAGTTACTGTCATATTCTGTGCATCTCTGCAAAACGCAACAGTCCTTCCCCTCTAGGTTGGGAGGCTGCACATTTTATACATTTTGGAATGTATAAATTTCATTAAAATATCTGCACTACAGTTAAAATATTATTATTGGTAGGAGATATCTCAATACTACTGTAGCTAAGAGTTATTACATTACCTAATGTAAATTGTGTTTTCCAGGGGTTTACAGTGCATGAAAAACAGATGCAGATTTTGTTTCAATTTTAGTCATGTGTCTACCTGCAAGGAGTATTTTTAGTGAGTCATTTGGCAAAGACTGGCTGAGCTAATGTATGTTATACAAAAAACCAATCTAATCTATGTTGCTGTGTATATTGTAGCTCAAAACACCTTAGCCACTGATAATTCATTAATGGGATTTAAATGCTCAGTTTTTAGAGCCACTGGTTAGACCTCAATAAAGGAAACTGCAGGAGTAGCTACTTTGCGCTACTATTCTGCTAAGATGTTTTACACAAGACTGAATGTAAGCATGCCTTATTTCTTCCAAGCAACAATATTAATCCAGGCCCAAAGCCTCTGGAGTAAGCTTTAATGGAGAAAATGCCTGTCTAATGTAAATGTAGTTTACAGGTTAAATTCTAAGGTCTAAGTGTGCTGCTGCTGTTCTTAGTCAAGTTTATTATTTTATTATACTTTCTATTGATTCCCATCACCACCCTATTGACTGGCTGCGTAAGTGTATGAGACAGTTCAGAAGAATCCCCACAGTTTATCCACAGATACCAGCAGTGGGTAAACTGGGGGGATCTTGGTGGGGAACAGGATGAATTTCCTAATGATGCCTACAAAAATACTCATTTTGCACTTAGAAATAAGTAACAGGAGAAAGGCAGATCTGGGTGCCTGCTGAACACTTACTTATGCCACATTAGAAAGGTATATTTGACAATTCATTGTTTCACAAAGCAAAATAAGCAGTTAAGAAATTTATCTTGAAATATGCCTAACACTTCTACGTAGCTTAGCACCCTTGCCATAAGGGTTTCAGAATATAGTGGGTGTTGTAGTCAGGGAAGGGAGCTCTTCTCCAAAAACACAACTCCTCCTGGAAACCACAACTTACTCTCCTTTATCCTTCATGGCTTTTACATTGATCACTGTGGAGCACATGACTGAGTGTTGCAGATAGACAGTGGGTGTCACAGAATCACAGAAAGGTTGAAGGTGGAAAGGACCTCTGGAGGTCATCTTGTCCAGCCCAGGGCCACCTACAACTTGCTGCCCAGGACCATGCCCAGACAGCTTTCTAGTATCTCCAAGGATGAAGACTTCACAACATCTCTGAGCAGTCTGCACCAGTGCTTGGTCACCCTCACTGTGAAAGCGTATTTCTTGATGATCTGATGGAAGCTCCCGTGTTTCAGTTAGTCCCCATGGCCTCTTGTCCTGTCACTGGGGTCCACTGAAGGGAGCCTGGCTCCATCCTCTTTGCACCCCTCTTTCAGCCGTTTATACACATTGACAAGATTTCCCTGAAGCCTTCTCTATTCTGAACAGCCTCAGCTCCCTCAGTTTTGCCTCATATGAGAGGTACTCCAGCCCCTTCGACATCTTTGCGTCACTTCACAGGACTCTCTCCAGTATGGTCATGCCTTTCTTGTACTGGGGAGCCTGTAACTTGTCATGGTACTGCAGGTGTGGCCTCACCAGTGCTGAGCAGAGGGGAAGGATTACCCCCTCCCTCAACCTGCTGGCAACAAATGTCATGCAACTGTTGAAATACGGAAAGTCAAAATTCATTTATGAAGCCAGTGAGGGTACCAAGATCACTTTCTAACACGTTATTCCATATTTACTTTCCAAATTTCAAAATATCTGGCTCTACTATGGCCTTATCTTGAACAGAAGTGTTAGGATATAACATGATATAAAAGATAGCATAAAAAATGTCCATAAAATAATTTACGGTTACTGTATGTACAGAATTTTGCAAGCATACTGTTGGGTACTTGAGTACTTAAAAAAGCTAGGCTAAGTAAGTTGGAGGGAGTTTATGCTTATTCCAAGAATAATCATCTAAACTAGGAAAAAAATAACCAAAACATTATTTTTCTAAGGTCTACCGTGAGACTGTGCAGTGTGAATAAAAATATATCTCATAGTAATATTCCACAATACTGTAGCTCATTCTTATGACAAATATTTTAATGTGAACAGAATAGAAATCCAATTAAATCATTGCTATAACAGTTCTTTAATTAAGAGAGGTCCTTTTTCTAACAGAAAACCACATTTCTAAGCTTCAAGACTTATCTTTTTAAAATATAAACCTGCAAAAAATTATCTAATTATCAATTAGTTTTACAGTTTCTGGATCTATCCTACAAAAATGCAATTTACTAAATGCTTCTGTGCCAAACCTTTATCTTTTTTGAACTTTTCTTCTTTAAATGCAAAATAAACATTTGAAGAAATAATTCCTAAATCTCTTCTAACTGAATTCACACTCTGTAGAGGCTTACGCTACCAATTCCTTAGCCACATCCTGAAACCATGTCCCCACTCCATTATAAATCAAGAATTCCTTCCAAAGGATTTGTTCAAAGCCTGTGTGGGTGCTCTCAACCTCTCCCATCTGGACAAAGGCATTACTTAAATTGTAGCTTTAGTGTGCAGTCTGAATCCACTACGGCAGGGGACCATGTAATGGTACTTTATAGCCTCTGACAAATTTATCCAAATGAAAGATTTAACAGTCTGCATGACCTGATACACTTACAGGTTTTTTTCCACTCACTAGTCTGCCCAGGTCAAGTCACACCTACTGATTTAATATAATACACCCAGCAAGGGAGATCATGTCCCATGAAGAGGAGACCATCATGCCAGGTAGCATGAAGAACACTGATTATCAGAACAGAGCCTTTCAAATGCAGTCTGTATGCTATTAAAATCCAACCACGAAATGAGAAGTTTTTATCGTCATTCAACCTACAGTACTAGCTTAAAATAGAATCTAATTCTGCCTGGCATAAAATATGTTAACATTGAAGGTTCTATTAATACCATTCAATAATATATGCCTTTTAAAAATATATCACATAGGTCAATTTTGATTAAGATTAAAACTTCTCTATGAGAGATTATTTCATTATGCCCTCTGATTAATATAACAGTCTATTTTTCATATGTTTAAATAAATAAGTATGAGAGTGTATCAAAGAGGTAAGTGTAACGAGAGACTGAAAATATATAGCTCATGGAAGTCCATCAAACTTCAGCTGCATTTCCAGCAGAGCTGCTACTGCATGGCTGTAGCAATATAGAGACGCTATAGTAGTGTTTCTATCTCTACTAGTGTTTCTACTACACTAGTAGTGGCACGGATTCTTCCCAATGAAAACCTTCCTCTGCACAAGCAGAACGTCAGGATTTCCATTCACATTCTTAACACTTCAACTACATTTTCTACTTAGAAGAAAATTACCATACAGCTCCACATTTATCATTTCATGGTGTTCTTCACGTTTTTGATTCAGCATTATGAGCTTGCTTTTAGCTAGGAGTTTATTATTATCCATTCAGAAGAAGCCAACAAAATAGTAAATTATGCATTTGAAAGCCTTGCCGGCTGACATTTTCAAAGTTCATTGGACTTTTTTTTTTCCAGGTAGAAATTTGTTGCAAACACTCAATATCTGATAACTGATTCTCATTTAGATGTCATTGAAATGTAAGTGCAATATATTTTCATTAATATTTCCTTGCTTTGACATTGCCATCTTGTAGCTCTTTGTCCTACACCTAAAGACCAACTTGTAATCAGAAAGGTATATTGGACTTCATTATCTGTCACCACACATTCTCAACATAGAGAATGTTATTAAGTTATAATTGCTTCTGGTTTTTCCCTTACGGGAAGATGAGCAACACGTAATAATATAGGGAGTCATTAAAGAAGAAAAAAAGGTTGACAATAAGCATAAAACTGTCAATTACACCAAGGTCCCAGATTCAAAATGTTTCTTTACCCTTGTGCTGGTTTTTTATAGCCCAGTGGGCCCATGACAGCTCAGGCCATTAAGGAAAAGATGCAACATACAGCTGCGCTTGGGAGCCAGTGGCTGTGTGGTGCTTAGATGCTGGATGGGGTTAAACCATGACATCGCTAAATACAAGCTATGTTTAACTGATTAGTGAAGACAAGCTCCATTTGAAATGTGGCAGGGTATTTTGTGATTGCATATTAAAATACAGTTTTTTAAAACCAAATTTCACATCAGATGACACACGTCAATTAAATATACATGTCAATGTCTTTTTCCAAAAAAAAGTAGTAAGAAAAGTTCTTCTCGGCTTTGTTATTCGAATTGACATGTCTATAAAAAATAAAAAATAACTGGCAGTACTGCATATTTCAGGTGAGATTACCTCAATAGGTACTGCAACAACCTGTGTAAATTCCTAAACTGTTGCAATAACCAGGAGTATAGCTTGTAGATGCAGATAATAGTGTTATATTATCATACTCTGTAAAATTAAGCTTTGCTCTGTTACATTAGGGTAAATTAAAGACATAATCCAGAGTTCGTTCAGAAACATGAATCTCACTTTAGATAATTCAAATGGAAAGCAATACTTAAGAAGGTCTATCAGTAACAGTTTATATTTATCTACAATTAGGAACTTCATTGGTAAAGAGAGAGAACCTCTCACACTTCCTCATATACAGGGTTGGTGCGGTTTACTGAAGTTCTCAGTGAACTGGCAGTTTAATAGCAGCTGAAAGAAATGTTGAAGTTAGGCAACTATACTGACACTGCACATCTTCCCTGTTTCCATTTCCATATTCTGGGTGATCATTAGCTACTGCTCCTGCTGCAGGAGCTGAGGAGACCAGGTGAGTCAGCAGCAGCATTCCCTTGTATGCAATACAGAGCCCAGGAACCAGAGTTCCCAGGTGCAAACTGGGTTTATATCATGCCCCTTGTTTCCCTTCTTGCATCAACTTGGGTTGCTTCCTCTGCGAAGAGGAAGCAGGTGTCATAAAGCAAGTTAGGTTGACGCTTTGCCGTCAGGAAGTTTTCAAGTTGTCATACAAATCCTGAACTGTTCCTGTACAGCTTCCTTAACTCTTCATAGAGGTATTGAGCCATCAAATATATTGTGTCATATTTCCACTTTATTGCGTGCTATAGGGTTTTTTGTATTAGGAATGACTAACTGCATTGTGGAAGTTACTGAGGGAGCAGCTGCAGTACTTGAATTCTGTGTGGGAATGAACTGGTGCTTCTGGCACAGGGGAAGGAATAAAAAGTGTCTGGGGCCTCTGGAAAGTTTCTGCTGAAAGAGCAACACTGAAATAATTTCAGTTGTTACGTTTAGGTTTCAGTCCCAAGCCCAAGCATTGCTCCTCTGAAGTAATGCTCCACGCTGCCTGCAGACTCAACTGCTCCCTCACTGAAGCTATATTTGCTCTGTTCTGATTTTTCCACCCCCTAAGGATCTGTGCTAGATATGGCACAGATAGCTGGAGAGGCACTGGGCTGGATGGCCCTTGTTATAATAGTTCTGCTTAATCAGATGTGGACAGAAAACACCGTATCAATTATCCTCTTGGCATTTATTCTCATTACTACAGCAGGTTTGTACACACTGTGGCTCACATAAATGCCTCAACCTCCTTGTTGGGTGCTAAACATCCTGTGACAAACAGCAAGGCAAAGCCAGTGATAAGCCATATTGGGGAAACAAGTAGCAAATATAATAGGAAGAATTACTGTATTTGATAGAAAGTAAACAGTGTTCAGTTGTAATCATCACAAAGCCTGATTTTACCTTTACCAGCTTAAATCACAACCTATTGCACTGAAATTAGTGACACAATCAATACTGAAGTAGAGTCAGCATGAAAGAAATAATGATCATATGCACAGTCCAAACCTGCGGTTTGACTGTGCACAGGGGTATGACACTCTCATTTTACTACTGTATACTGAAAAAAGAAATAGGTACCGGTAGTCAGAGTACAAAGTGCTTTGTCCTGTCACCAATAACCAACCAATAACACAATTACAGTCCAAATGCTGCCTACAAAGTCCACGGGATGGCATGTGTATGTCATTACTATTTCTGTAATGACTATTGATTTTCTTTTGCTTTCCTTCTGGGAACTATATGCTTCACTATCATCTAATATTTAGTTCTATTTGCTATATTCTGGTATAAGATCTCTTTAAGAAAGAGGATGCAGAGATAAAAAAATCATCTTTCTTAAAGAGATTTTACACAAGAATATAAAGAAAAGTAAGTATTATAAATCGTAATACTTGATATAATAGTATCAATATGTAATACTCAGAATTTTTTAAAATGAAAGCCTTTAACAGATATTTCCAAGAACACTGCCTTTATTATACCCCAGATCTTCCTCTTTCTTTTTTAAGATTGTTATTTTGATACAAAAATGCCCATCCAATGCTTCTCAAAAGGTGCTGAGTGCTTTGAACTGCTGATTGTACAGAAGGCAGTTAACGATCTTATGCCCCTTATTGGTACCACTCACTCTTCTGGGAAGCTCGGTACAGCAAAGGAGAAAGCAGTTCCAAGCTACTGCTTTCAACAATTTCTGATATCAGTTTTAAGACATGCTTTTTTAATTTGGGAAGGGACATAGCTAATCAATGATTCTGCTGGAGCTGAGCCACCTTCATAATAGTAAGACAAAACATCTGAAAACAGTTGGCATTTCAGTGTAGCAAAATCCCAATTCTAGCATTCTGGAACGTTTCCTCAGAAATTGAATAGAATACTTCTGGGATCTGTTTATTAAATTTGTCCCACATAGACCATGACCTTTCAAAATACAGAAAAGATCATGTGGCAAAACACTCTCAGGAGTGATTTTTATTTTGGCTCTGACCTCTCCCTCTGACCTTGAGGGAAATGTTTTCTGTATACACCGCAGAGCAACTGTATTTCTTTTATTCTTTGAAATGGGAGAAACAATGGGTTTTGGATATTCATACATTTCTCTTTAAATATATATGCAGAGTAGACTATTGCATGAGACTTCTATAATTCTTGATCATTTAACATACAGGTCAGTAGAAAACATCCATAATGTAGATCCCATTTCTATCTTTGCAAGCCCAGAGAACACAACTTCTGACACTGACTTGCATTCAAAAGGTAGATCTGAGATGCTATTGTTCATTCATAGGGCAGCAATTATGCATGGCACTATTTTACTGGAATTCTACATATATAACTTCTGCTGTCCTTATGTTTAAGCATATTGATTTTATCAAGTGTTATAAATGGACCTGACAGGCCGCTGTGGTCACAGATACATTGACACTAGTGTATCTTGCTTTGGATTCCTTGTAATGGTTAAATTTTAATGACTGGAGTTGGAATTATCTTTCACAAATCTCTCCCAGGTTTTGGGGAAGTCTGGGTTGATCTGTTTCCAGCAGTGAAGACAGGGAAATAACAGTGAGTGGATTATATTCTTTCTGTACATATGCAACATTTTCCCTTGGCCCTTGCTTTAAAACCAGATTGGAAATTCGACAAGATGAATTGTAATGCAATGAAAGAGATTCCTGAATTTGTCCTTAACAGAAGGCATTCACATTTGACGTAGTTACAAACCTCTAAAAATCACCATATGTACAGAATTGCTAATCCTTCCCTCGGAGTTTCCCAATTACATTTCAAGCACTGCCTATGCTGAGCATGACCCAGAAAGCCAGATTTCAGTCACACTCACAGGCCCTTGAAACATGCAGGGCAGAAGATAAACAGGGACACACATATACCAAGGTAATAATGTACACAAATCTCAAGCTTCTTACAATTATTTTAGAAAAACAAATACATTCATGAATAATCTCAACAGAAAAAAATATGGCCTAGGAAGATTAACAAAGCAAATGGGTTGTATTGTTATAACCAAAGTTTTGATCTTTTTCCTTCCTCTAAGTGTTTGCCCATTCTACTATTCAGGTGGCTATTCAATATTTCAATTCACTTATCCAAGTACATAGCTCCCTTTGGGTAATAAAGACTTTATCTTATCCTGCATGTTTGAAATAAAACAGTTTTACAATCTCAGATGGATTATAAAGAACACAAAGGTGAACAAGAATTAAGTAACACCTAAATGGTCAAGTATTCTGTATTTTTGGCTGATTCACTGAAAAATTAAATACAGGTCTTAAAAAAAATTCTTGTCTTATTTTGTCATTCTAAGAGGTAAAATGAGATCAGGTACAGATTCTGAAAATGAAGAGCAGATCCAAGGCAACTCTCATGGCAGATCAGTAGTATTAAAAAAAAGCCCAGCTCCTTCTGGCTCACTATATCTATATTCACTGTCTCACAATTTGAAGAGTAAATCTTATCTTGTTTTAACCCCAGAAATGGAAATGGCTAAGTTTTAATAGCTAAATGTGCAATGGAAAATTAACACCACAAGTCACCTGCACCTTCCTTCGCATTAACCCTTCAGGTCTGCATGTAGCACATGGGCTTCTGGTTTTCCCTTGCTGCTATATCCATTCTGTTCTGGCATTTTTAACCATGTTAACAATAAGGTACTGTGAAATGGAAAGTTCTTCTAATATGAGTAAAATTTTCTGAATATATGCTTAATGCAGAGCATCCACCGAAGACACAGAAAGTGAGTTTAAGAATGAATCAATACAACACATGCAGAAAAAATTCATCCTTTGCTCATCCTGATACAAGCATCTTGCCTCTGCTAAGGTGTACATGTACAGAATACAAGCATGAGAAAAGACCTGGAAAGGAGCCATTCAAGGGTAAAGATCAGTAAAATTCAGCTATTTTTATTGTGTTGGCTGCTTTGCCACCAGAATTTATGGAGGACTTTGATTCACACCATCCATCATAGACAAACACTGAGAAGACGGAAGATGGAACAGTGCTGTTCTGGAAAAGCAAACATTCAAGCGTATCACAGGAATTCTTTTTGCACACAGCTATTTTTGCTTTTCCTTCCTTCATTATAATGATAATAATCTGTAGCTCCTTATTCACGTCTTCAAAGCCTGATTTTTAAAGGCTTCTTAGTGTGTTATTCTGTTACACAAATACACAGAGACCCACTCTTCTTTCACTGCATCTGATCCAGCCAAAAGACTAACCACATGCATGCTAGAAGCCCACAGATAATCTTACTAATATATGTGAGTCTTCTCATATGCCTGTATGTACAGCTACACCTTTGGACTTTGTAGTCAGCTTTTCTTTTACTTAGAAAAACTATCCTACTGATAACCACACAGACTGCAGACTGAAGCAAGCATACACATCTATCTGATTACTAAGGAATCAGAATAGACATTTGTTTGATGGATAAATCCAAATACTCTGGGAAAATGCACACTGTGAGCACGTTTCATTTGACTGTTTCCATCAC
Source organism: Brotogeris chrysoptera (assembly GCA_030323915.1). Taxonomy (NCBI): domain Eukaryota; kingdom Metazoa; phylum Chordata; class Aves; order Psittaciformes; family Psittacidae; genus Brotogeris; species Brotogeris chrysoptera. Next base: position 33,615 of record JARCZZ010031918.1, read on the forward strand.
ACTCAGTGCCTTTTAATTAGAGGATGCCTGAATAAACAAAACAATGTTTGCTGGAGCTGATAGAAAGTATAGCTCTACCTAATATAAAATACTACATCAACTAATATTATTGAAAAGCAAACATCCAAGTCTCTCTCTGTCTCTGCAATCAGCTTCTTAGAAGATGGAAGACTGTCACAATCTCCATGTCAAGGAGAGAAAGAGAATAGCAGTGGTATCTCCTGACCACCCCAGCTGCTAATACCGCCTTTGCTAGAACTACATGCAGGCTGACAAGTCCCATATAGCAGTTTGGTTAAGTTAAGCCTGAGCTCCAACCCCCCTCTGTGCACGACTGGACAAAAATGCTCTTCTGAGATGAAAAAAAGAAAAAAAAAAAGTCCTACTTAAGGCTGTGTTATCTGAAATTCCTGACTGGTACTACACGGAAACACAGGGAAGTACATCCTTCAAAGCTAAACCTGAAACAAACATAGTAATGTGATAAAAGATAGGAGAACAGTGCAGTTGAGTAAGAGAAAAAATAGATGTTGGTATTATTTGCGGAGAATCACACCTGAAAACACTATGCCAAAAACCTCAGGTAAGACTGGTAACACAACCAGGTAAGTAACTTTACTTACCTTTCCTCTTTGTAAAAGAACCAAATGTGCAGCTAAATATGTCAGGGGGGCCATTGCTGGAGGTTAATCAACAAATAAAGCCTAATGGGAGTAGGTATTGCAGATGGTTTGTTGTCAAAAAAACCCACAATGGAGGAGCACACAGCTGGTCTTGGACTTCCCATTCCTAGAGCTCATGCACATGTAATTAGACAAGAAGAGACAAAGAGAGAACACTGCTTTTTAACAAAGATGTACAGTACCTGTTTTGATCAATGGGCACAAAAAATGACAAAAATGTTAAAAAGGACCACCTACTCATATCACAGATATATACTCTTACTGAACATCTTTATTTTCCATGACTGGACTTCCAACTGCAGCAAAGTAGGCGGCACTTATGCTATGAGACTCTAAAGCAAAATTAAAACCACTGGGTTTACTTCACTACCAGATATATGGAATAGTACATACTGCTACTTCTGTTTCATAAATCTAATTTCATAGTCCCAGTGCTCACACACTGAGTGCAGATAGATAAGCTTCCAACTTCAAAGCTATCTATGCACATTGTAAACATGGCAAGAAAAACAGCATGTGAGATGTATATACAAGTGGCTTATACAGCACTCCTTTTAAAATATTTGTTTTGTTTTTTGCTTGTTTGTTGTCTCTGTTCCTTAGGAAGCATCCCATTATCCCATTACAGTATTACCTTTATCTTTTGGGGGTAGGGAAGGAGGTTGGTATGGACACAAACTACGCATTTGTCCTTTTGCTTCTGTTTGGACTGTTTTTCTACTGGATCCTTGTTCTTTCTGTAGTGTTCTCATTCTAGACTCTACCCATACCATAAGACAATTTAAGATCAACCTGGCCCATGGAGATGCCAACAAAGAGCTTCACGGAGCAAAACTTGAACCTTTATAGGTCATAAATAATCTTATCACATAAATACAAATAACCTCAGACTGAGAGTAAATAATATTTAAATCAAGGTATCATGTCAAATGATGTACAATCTTCTAAGACTTCTACTCTCTAGGCCATTGTATTTCCACTTTTCTTTCTATTATTACTTTTTTACTAAGGAAACTTAAATCCTGTTGAGAAGAGCTTATTTGAGTTGAGCTGTCACCTTTCGCATCAGAACATTAAGTCTTGACAAATGCTTCTTTTGAAGTCTGACACCTGTTTCTTTGGCATTTCCCACTTTCAGGAACTCACTAGGCTACAGTAATACTCAGCGCAGCAGAAGTAAAGAGAATGAATTAAAGCAGAAACACTTTCAGACGTGAAAGAGCAGCACAAAAGAGCATCCCTTTGCTCAGGTTTCCTCAGTAGTTATGTAGGACCTCAGGAGAGCTCATCTCAAAGCTGTATGTTTTTTTATTTAATGGGAATCTAATGCCCATGAAACAAGTGTGATTAGCAGCCCCAAAGACCAGACAATTCTGCCTACAAGAAGATAGAGATCAGCAGGGGAAACCCACTTTCTCTGTAGATACTTTCAGGACAGGGAAACATCCTTATTGTTAAACCTTCTCTTAGGCCAAATACCAGATATCTGCTCATTCTGTAACTGAAATGGTTGAGGGGAATGTTTCTAACATACGCTAACATACGCTGAGATGTGGTTCTGTCAGATTTTCCTTTACATTTGGCTTAATGAAGATTCTGATGTCAAATTTCTTCAAATATTTATTTCTTGGTCTGGGGGGTCCGTCTATAGAAGGGAATCCGCAACCCACTGAAATAAACAAAAACAACTCCAATGAACTGTCCCTAAGGTTATAGTAGACCTACAGTATCAGTTCCACAGTTTATTTACCTCTGCCATGCATTTAAACACCATGCATTTAAACATACTTCTTTTCACTTTATTCCCTACAGTTTAATGCAAGGATTTTGCAACAGAGACTGAGGAATACACTGATTAGGAACCAGGTACTTCAATTAATTCCTTTGAAAAATCTACCTCTTTGGATTTTTCCAAACCTGCTTTTAGTCTTATAAAATAGAATCTGTACAGAGAATATTTTTTTAAGGCCAAACCAAATTCTGCCTCTTTTTGTGAAACATCCACTTTAATGGAATGTATCTCCAATCATATCCTGAAAACTGGAAGAATCTTTAAAAAAAAATAATATAATTGCATGGTTTGGGTTGGAAAGGACCTTAAGATCATCTAGTTGCAATGCCCCTGCTTTAGGCGGGGATGCCTCACACTAGACCATGTCGCCCAAGGCTCTATCCAACCCGGCCTTGAACACTGCCAATAGATTTATTTTATTGAAGAAAGGGATATCAAAAACCCCTTCAAAACTAGATTACAGATAGCACTGCTATACTAAAAATCTACTAAAATGTATACACAGCCTTTTACAACAGTTTTCTACTGTAGCAAGCTTTCTAATCAAACTGACCATCTTCTAGGACTGTATTTAGCAATTTTAAGCAATGCCTATACTGTGATTTTGTTAGCAGGGCTAGAAGTATTACGTTTTTTAAAACAGTGTTACCAAGAATGTGCCAAGTACTCTTAATCTGATCCCAGATTTGTTCATCTTTGGCCAAGATGACTCAAATATTCCATGCGAGGCTCTGCCTTAGAATGACATTTTGGCAAAGATTCAGCTCCCACATTTCAGGCAATTCTGAAGTTCAGATCAAAGAGCAGATGAATTTGTGAAAAAGGCATACAAGTATTCAATGAGGAGATGCAGAGCAGGTCTCCCCCCCCAGCTGGCTGTTCAGAGGCTCAGCACTCCTCCCTGTGCAGAGCACAGAAGGTGCAGTGCAGCAGCGTTGATTCACCCTCCGGTGGCAGCAGCCAACAGGACTGTTCACTGCCTTAAGCTCCACAGTCTTGCACTGCAGATCCTTCAGTTACACACTGCTAATCAACCAGGTTGTGCAGAACAAAAGAAACCTTTCCCCTGTGCAATTTCATAACAACAGCCACCGTGGCTGACAGAGAACTGGACCATTCATTCCCCTGCCCCACAGACAGGATGTACAGAGAGTGGCAGGGCTCTGGTCTCCCTGTGTAGTGTGATGCACACTGGTATGACTCTATCCAGTCTATGTCCACACAGGAGATCCCAGAGTCATCACCCCTGAGCCTGGCAGGGGTTCCCTCAGTTGCTCCCAGCAGGCTGTATGTGTAGCTTGAGGACTCTCACTCCACCACTGCCGACTGATGGTTAACTTTACAGACCGAAGTTTTTGTGCATATATATTTATATACACAGAGAGGTCACTGTTCTTTCTTATGTGGGTAGATGTGAAATGTAAATTTCTGCAGTTGGCAGATGAATACATTATAAAAACTGAGCACATTAAAAAAGCTAATGATAAGGAAATTATACGAACATATACACTCAGTGTATATATTTATAAAATAGGTTAAGCACCAAATTTCCTACACTATTAAGATAATCGAAACTTTATGTAAATATAGTATTAATTACATTAAATTTAAGACATGCTGAAAAAAAAATTCATTTATAAACCAGTTATGTCTTTAGTGTTTTCTAAACTCAGCATTCTTCTATATTCGACAGCTCATGTGACAATAATTCTGGTTGGGCATGGCTGCTGCAGCAGTTATGCAATGTTTACCCACAGCTCTGCAACTGATGTTGCAATTTTGCTCATACATCATTATAGCATATCTAAGTATAGCATCACGCTCCTATTGCTTAAGGTAGTAACAGAACAAATCAAAGCCCACCCTTTATTGCTGTATTTTATGGGAAAACAAGTTCTGAGGTCATAAAACAGAGGCTGTTGAATGTTTTCAAATAATTTTTATCTTTTCAGACATACGTTCCTAAAAATTGTGTTCCTTCTCTAAAAACCACTGTATACATTTACATCATGTGCCCACAGCCATATGAATTACAGCTAAGGCCTGATGCAACTGTAGTGCTGCAGGCAGGGCTGTAAGGCCAATTTACAGCTGCGTGCTTCAACTTCTGCTTAACATTGCCAGTTCCTAACTGGTGGGCTTAGACTTAGCTTGCTGGACACATGATTTAAAGAAAAGTACATTCCTTCTTAATTAGCTGGATGATCTACAATGAATTTCATGCCTGAACAAATATAATTGAAACAACTGAAATCATATTAGCCATGCAGAAAATAATCAAACTACTGGCTTTGCTCTTGGTAAGAACTGGTTGTCTTTCTAATTTTGCAGTGAAAATGAAAGCCCAGCAATGCTGCAAAGCATTAACACCAGCACTGGTGTATTTACAGCCCCAGGTACTATTGTGTTGCAGGCTATGTAGTTCGCTAGAAGACGTGCCCAGAATTATACTCAAAGCAATCAGCAATCATATCTAAGACAGACACAGCTTTCTTGGCTGCAAGCATATCAATACAGCACTCAGTAATGCTGGTTTGAATCACCAGGGAACATGATACGCTGTGGAGGTAAAATACATTCAGTAAAATCTGGAAATTAGAAGAGCATGAAGAAGCTGCAGCCATAAAATGCTTGAAGTGTACAGGGAAGGGTGGACACAGAGCTGAATATCATAGGAGACAGAAGCAGGTTCTGACACAGAAGCAAGACACTGCATCTTGCCCTAGTGAAACCTGAGCTACAGGCTCCTGTCTGAGGGCAGTGGGTTACTCCCCATACACACAAGCAGGTTCCGTGTTGGTGTCAGTGTCAGATGGTGGCTCCCAGGCTGCCTAAAGAGGGTCCTGTTGCCCTGTGCCCCTTGCCTTGCCTTTGCTTTGAGCTGGCTCCGGGCTCAGGCTCTGCAGAGCTCCTGGGGTCCACTGCAAGGAGCTGCTTTTCACTGCACCAAGTAACTTCCCAGGCACTCACAGGAGCAGGAGTGGCTGTTTTGTTGTAAGCGGCTGATAAGCTGTGTCTCACTTATGTGTAAAGCAGTAGCTTCCACTGAATGCCTACAGGGTGTTCCAAATACGGTCATTTGCCTAATGATTTGGCAATGACTTGGAACTCCTTCCCACAAACGATGTATATTGTGATAGACTGCCTCCCTCACTGCTCAGGAAGCATGGAGACAGAAGGACAGCTGTCAGGGACATTAGTGCTGGACATTACCAACCCTTGGATATGTGAGGGGGGCAAGGAGGACCCACAGGAGCTCAAGGCAAAGGCAAGACATTGAAAAAGGTTGAGGTGGAAAGCAAGAAAAGACAATGCAGGAGTTGGGAGATCTGGAGACAGTGACCACAAACAGGGAGACTTGGAGTGTATTTTAAAATACTTTTGGAGCTGACATTATCCAAGAGGGCTAATAGACAAGGCATAACGGGCACCGAAGACTTGTACCTCCTATGACAAGTTTGTTGGAAGATTTTTATAAACAAACCTGTCAATTCTGAATCTGGCTTTTTTTTTTTGGACATGTATAGTATTTTTCAAGAACTTAAGTCGACACAACTTCTAAATATGCTACTGTTCACATACAGTATTCATGTTTACAGGCATATGTCTCACAATTAGCATTAACTTTGCAGAGGACATTCTGAACTGATAGAAAGGCTCCTTACAAATACCAGCAATACCCATTTTGTAATATAATAGGTTTAAAATATTCCACTGTTGCAAAAAACCTCTGTATTAGTAAATTGTGGATAGTCACTATATATCCAAAAGGAAAGAGGAAACTTTCTACAGTGTGAAACTATTTATTATATCTATATCAATGTCTTCATAAGAAATCACAGGAGTTCAAATTAATCAATCTGTAATAGTTGAAAATCAGTGTCATCTTTTGCCTATCATGACCATTCGCTTTGATTCTTAGTTCTATTGCAATATCTGGATGACAAATCAAGAGCTGAGTACTCTGTAATGAGTAATCTTTTTCACCAATATTGCCTCTTTTTGATTTTTTCTGTGACGTAGCCATGAATAAACAGATCACAATTTTCATTATTCATAATTAAAAACTCTCTTGACAGTTTCCCCTCAACCCACTTCCCTTTACAGTGTGTATATTGCTTACACGTATATTCCCGATTTTGAAGCCACGAAGGGCTAGAATCAGAGCTGTGTAGTTAGTTGTGCATGGCCATACTCCATTGTTTCTATTCCCCAGTTGGACTCTTCTGAAGCAATTGAGTGTGAATGTTCAAGGAGAATAAATGAGACTGCTTTTTGTGATCCTGAATGTAAAACCAACTCTCTCTGTGCACTGGCACCAATAAAACACAGAAGAAACTCCACAGAAAGCTGACACACAAAAGGCATGAGCACAGCTGAGAGAAATTCATTTAAAAATTCACATGAATATTCATAGAGGGTTTTTTTCAGTATGTTCTCAAATTAGACATTATGAAAACAACTTTTTCCTTAATAGATTACACTTTGATCTGTTCACCTGTTCTCCATGAGGCTGTTGGGAACACTTTGGTGGTTGAAAGAAAGGACAAGTTTGGGGCTCCGGCTGGGCTTGAATTCAGGCAGGCTTTTTTGGGACACATGCCTAAAGGCATCTTTTCCATATCATAGTTGGGCTCTTTAAAGCAAGCAGTGAAACTTTTGGAAGCTTCCAGCTGAAAGGTAAAGCAGGGCTGTTGCCTGGGTAGGCTCACAGACAAGAGGAGGGGAAGATCATTCCGTGTGCATGCTAACACTATGGCAGCATTTTGCTGCTGCAGAATAATCCGTCACTTACTATTTTGATGGCAATTTTCTATTAAGCGAGAAGCACAGATTTCTACAAGACACATCGGGAGGCAGTGTGGAAATCCATCATTCCCATTAGTCAAACGGAGGCACTATGCATACCCCATACACTTTGCTCTCTCTACTTGGTAGGTGACAAAGGGAAGAGAGGCAGCCCCAGGGTTTTTTTAACAGTTATCACACTTTAGATAGACTTCTAAGGGATTACAGGCTTAGAAAAGTCAAAATCCATTCCAAAAGAGGTCTGTGCTACTAGACAGAATATACTCTTAGCAAAAAATAAGTCTAAAGATAGACAAAGTGAAACAGCTGAGATAAAAATTTAAGTCAGAAGTTACGTTCCAGAAGTAATGCTTCAGGCTGTTTTGCATTAGCACATTTGAAGCACATTGTTTCCTAATCTACTTCAAAGAAATGTTTAGGGATTTTATTAACATAAAACAAGATAGTGAGGGCAAATTTGATATCAATTAACATACTAATTAAATGTCACTTAGTAGTTTTAGCAATTACTTGATATTTAATTAACCACTTGAATACCTTGGGAGATCCATATTATTGTACATGTAATCAAAGGGCAATTCTTCTGACCCTGTGGGTATATGCTGCATGTCAAGACAATCTGCAGATAGCAACAAAAAATACCTCTATGCACTGTGACCCCTGGTATGCTCAGTTGCTGTGTACCCACAAGATTAATTTACTAATTTGAATGCACTAATTATCAGTTAAATAGTTGAAACATTCCTCAAGTGATTAGGGACCTACATAAACAACACAATCTACAAAATAGCAATGATTTTTGTTCAAGCCACGTTTTAAATTTGTACTGCAAAATTGCCTTGGCATTTATGAAACCTGTGTTCACCATCAGGCCCCTTTCTTTTTAGCAAACAGCTGCAAGGATTGAAGAAAAAGGAAGCAAATATTTTTAGGAGAAAATTACTCAAGGAGAGCAAATATGTACCTGAAGTCTTCTGGACTGTAGTAATAAAGAGGCACTGACTTTTCAGAAGGAGGAATTCCTAGTGGACCGTTTCTGTACCATTTGTAGGAAAAAAAAGTCTTAACCACAAACCAGGAGTGATCTATGCCTGCTGAATTCCTCTCTCCTACAGGCAAATCTCCTTCCTCCTACTTCTTTTGGAGCTGTGTCTGTGTTGCTTGGCTCATGCTGTTGCATTTATTGCACCGTGCTGCCAGTGACAACTTCCAGTAGGCTCATGACTATTACAGCTACAGTATCAAGAGATTCACTTTGTCATTTCTGCCACTTTTCTAAATGGTCAGTAACAACTCTTAATTCCCATTTTTAATCTCATGCTTGTAAACCCACCAACCTTGCCACTGCTCTCGATTATCTTCTCAATTGCACCATTATTTATGCTTCTATTCCCCTTGTCTATGGCAATATAGAGAAACTGCGCAAAGTAACCTTTCTGTTCCCGTTGTAGCTCTTCTCCATTTGCCATACAAGAAAACAGAACTTCACTCATCTTTAAAAAACCCACATCCTTTGCTATAGTTATGTTTTCAGCTTTCCCTGCCCCTCCCTATTTGCCTATTGGCCACTGTGAACAGCAAGTAACACGTCATTTACTTAAAATCTTTTCCCCTTTTGCTTTTCTGTCCTTGTTCTCACTTGGTTCTCCTGAAACACCTCTCATTGATCCCTCAGAGAATATTTACCACTCTTTCATTTATGGGTGGGGACTACATGGATTTCTTGCAGACTCCTGTGGGTCTCCTCTTGACATAACCCAGGCCAAGGAGAATTAGAAGTGCTGAAGTACTTCAACCTTTAAAAGGATTTACTGGTAATTTTAAGTGTATGAGTGAGTTAATCTCATTCACAGTTTACAAAGCCTGTTCATTTCTCTACTATAGATTTAAAGCAAATAGGATGGTTTGGCACTTTCTGAGCTGTGTGTTTTCTTTGGAATTAAAAAAAAAAACCCAAACCCAGAATATTTATGTTTGATGAGACCACATCAATGTCAATGAAATTCTGTTCCAAGGATGAAAATAAAATTAACCTGGATTTTTTATTTAAGTTCCACAGTAGGTACTGCATAAGCCAGTCAAATGTTTTGAGGTTTTAAGCATAAGTTACTGTCTTTTTTCATATAGTTTTTTAACACACGGATTAAAACAGAAATCTGTCAACACCAAAATATAAATTTTTAAGCTTTTTTTCATATAAAATTTAAATTTGCTTTGGTTTTACCCCAGGCTGAAACGGCAATGATCTTTCATCCTGTGCAAAGGAACAGTGCTCTCTGAGATGTTAGGAAATGCACTGATCAGGAGGCTGAATTTCACCTCCTTGTGAAGCCGAAAGCTTTACACCTTTAGAATATAAATGTAATCCAGATGCAGCATGAAGATGAGAATAAACTTCTTGAAGAGCAAAGGTATGAACTACAGAAACTGTGTCCATAGCTCAGCTTGATTTGTCTAACTCCCTCCTGAGGTGATCCCAAGCCCCTGGCTATAAGAGGAATGACAAAAGCACAGGTGAATGCTCCCTTTGGGGGAGTTTCGCCCAGATCAGCGAAGACCAACTGGACCTACCAACAGGCACAGCACTACCAGAGTACTGCAGAGCAAGTCACATGCGCAGAACACATACACAGAACTTACCCCCATCCCCTCGTTTCAGTGAAGGCCATATCTGCTGAACAGCAGATACTGCAAACTTAAAATACCCAGTAATGTGGCAGATTGATACTGCTCTGCATTAGCATCTAGAAATTATTGATTTTGATAAAAAGACAAACAGGGAACAAGTTCTCCCTGCTATTAACAATGTTGGAAGATACAAGCAAATGCAAGGACTGGAAGCAAAACCATAAGCAGAACACCACAACAGTTTACAATAAACAAGCACCTCATTCTTATATAGCAGTTTCTATCATCACATCGCAAGCTACTCTACACAAATGCTATAAGCACAGCCAATCTTTAAAAACGTCTCTTCTGTGACACTGACAGAGCAAATGTTACATCAGTATTTCCCTAGAATTTCTGGCCACTCAGATCCTATTTATCATGCAGATATCATGTCACCAAAATCTTAACTCCGTTATTCAGCATCTACAACTATTTTTACGTATCTTGAAAATATTCATTATAACTTCTGGACATTTCCTTCATAAACTGAAAAAGCAAGCTTGCCCACTATTCAGGGACTTGTCCTTTCACATGTACCATATACAATTTACCCTAAAAGCAATATCTATAAATAGTGAAACCATTCTAAGGATCATTTATCCAGATACCTCTTTAATAATTACTATACTTTAATAATATCCTGGGAAAGAAAAAAAAATATATATAAAACTCACATCAAAATTACCACAGGGGTTGAGGATTTTGCATGAAAGAAGGAAAACCTACTCTTTAATCTAAAAAGGCACAGTTACAAAAGGATTAATTTTGGATCAGAACACATCATGAGTCAGATGTTTTTCCATCCCAGCTGAGAGTCGTAATTGGAAAATCATGCCTTACACAAAAAAATAATTATTTTCTTATGATCTGCCCTTCTTTCATAAAGCCTTGCATCTTCATCACTCAATTACAATCTGAGAGATTAGGGGACTCAGTATATACCAGATTAAAGGTCACCTATTATTACAGACAAGATTTAATTGCAATATTTACATAAATTCCTTACCAACCATAGGGTTTAAGCTGCTTGTACATATTCAGCGTAATAAAAAGGGACAGGATAGTCATTAGTTGCACTGTGAGGAAAAACTATATTATTAACCTAAAAACTGAGCAAAACTCTGTTCTTTTGTGTTTTTAGAAGAAAATTAGAAACTGTTGATGGTTAAAAAAATTGTAGATTAAATTTTATTCCATTACAGAGAGTAAAAGTTAGCTTGATTGCACTGCTGTAAGAACTTCCTAGGGGAAATTAAACTTGATAATCTCAAGGTGTTTCCCACAAGACGCCAGGCATTCGGTAATGTTCATTATAGTTTGCAGAATACCAGATAGAATTTAAAGTGAAGACTCCTAAGGTTTAATCAATATAGACATTCTAAATTGTTCACAGTATAAAACCCTGATTGTGAAACAAAGATGCGATTAAAAGGGAAGCTGCAGTATTTTAGGTGGCTTTTTTTCTCTGTCTAAACTGGCTGGTGAATAGCAATGGCCAAATCTCCACCACAATTTTTGCAGTAGCATCAAGGAGCACTTCATTAAGCTCCTGGGATGTGTACAGCACTGCCTGCTTTGGGTGAATGATTCTTAAACCAGGTAGTATATATTCTAGAGATTACTTGTTACAAGATTTAAACCCTACACATCACTATTATAAATCATTAAGAGGATAACCATTACAAAACAGAGTTTAAATGCTTCTTTGGAAAATCATGAAGAATACGAAGGTTTCAATTGAAAAAAAGACTTCACTGTCTGCTACCTGCCCAGTTGTAAAGCAAGACATAAAAGAATATACAGCGTAAACTGATGCTGGTGTTTGTGATCATCTGGTGATATACTCACAGGACAAGCAGCAAAGGACTGAAATGACACATTAGCAGTTCAAAGCACAAAGAAAATGATTCTTCAATTATGATTAAATGACTATGCAGCATCTGTGGCATCTTTACACTAAAGAAGTTGCCAAATTGCCAATTGCAGAAATAATCCGGAGTAGCAGGTTTCAATGCTGGTAAGGAAAAGCTGCCTCAGAACAAATTATTTCAACTAAAGCCAAAAAGGATATTGGTACCCTCTCAAATCTTCAGTAGCCTGGACAAAGATCAAGGGGGGTTTAGGACTAAGAGAAGGACCTGGAATTTCAAATAAAATGGGGCTGGAAACATTTTTTTTGGAGTGAGCCAGGAATGGATTTATGGTTCTTCTCTATCTGGTGCTGGCTAGATGACATATAGTCAGTACAAAGAGAGATGATGCCCCCTAATTTAATACGGGTACATATGTCTTCCCATTCGTTTGATATACAAGGGATAATCAAGCCTGAAGATTCCAACCCCTCTATCAGTAAGGGCCTACGAGATGGATAAAAATGAAATAAGAATTCTGAAGAGTATTTTTTGGGGAAAATACTACGCTTCAGAGCCATTAGTTCTTTTGGGTAACTGGGGTCTGATGGGGAACAAGATCTGCAGGGTTCATCCTATTTCAAAAATTAATTGCATTTCTCTGTCATGCATTTGTCCTCCACGATCCTGGTCTTTCCTGTCTCCCTGAGGAGAAGCTGGAAGATTCATTTTTAATTGGTCTTCTGACCATAAGCATAGTCTCCGCTGTCTTCCTATGTGCTGGAAAGAAAAGGGCTTCCACCCTACAGCTTCTTTCATTTCCACTTCTGGATCCAAAATGTTTTCCAGAGGAATATACTCTCTCTCTATATATATATATATATGTAAAAGATCTAATGAAGAGGGTTTGGTTATCACAGTATTCCACTGGACTAGGGGGAAGAAGACCTAAAAGAAAATGCACATTAAAACTTGACTGTATTTTGATGAAGCTGATACTAATTTCTTGGACCTAGTCCTTGCTTGACCTTTTCCTATGACACAGAGTCAGAAAATTATGGCTTCCACAGTTAAAAAGTCTGAGGTGCTTCAGAAGGGAAAGTGTAAAATGTTCTGCTGAATCTTTCCTAGACAGCACAGTTGAAACCGCAGGTCAATTTCTGCAATAGAAAATAAATTCTGCTGAGCTAAACTCCAGAACAAGAAAAGGAAAATTACTAACTGAACTCCAAGATCAGAAGGTAGTGCTAGTTCTTAAACAGAGAAATAGATTGCTACTTCAGTGAAAAGAGGCCACTTCATTTGGCGATTGGACTGAGTCAGCATTTCCCATGAATGCTAACCAACACTTTAATTGAAACTAAAATCAATAGGGCTTGAATTTACCTGATGTGCACATCAGAATCAATACAATGACATTTTATAGGATAATATTAAGTGTATATTAATTAAAAGAAAAACAAAAACCAAACCACCCACCTTTATTTATGGTAAAACTGACAAATGAAAAAAATTTCAGAGTTAGCATCAGTCTTTTTCCTAACTCATTTTCTATGCACTTATTCTGTAGCTCATTTGTAATTGTGATCTGATCTGACATCTCCATGGAATTTACTATAGAACAGATTAAAATGATGTGGCAGCCTTATTTCTCTATTTCCCTGCTTTTCTTTTGTTGCCACTGCATCTAGAATATTATTTAAACATACTCTCTTAGAACATTATCTTGTTTCTTAAATAGGTGTATGCAAACTGAGATTATTAACAATGACAGGTTATTTAAAGTATGAATGCAGTGAATTATAAACATACTTTGTGAGGATTAGCTTAGATGTAGGCTTACAGATTTTACATATACTTACTAAGCTAGGCAATTACTCTTTTTAATCACTTTTAAGAACTGCTTGCTAACTTAAAAAGCAGTATAAACTTAAGTATCTTACTCAGCCACCGTCTCATCATGGGGGCTGAAGCTACGAAGGGAACAATTACAAGCTTATCTATATGAAATAAAGTTTAACTCAATAATGAGCCTTCTGTTGTATTTTCTCTCCCCCTCTAGCTGAGGAGGGGAGTGATAAAGCAGCTCTGGTGGGAACTAGGCGCAGCCAGGGTCAACCCACCACATTTACCATCATGTACTGTCAGAGGTAGTTTAGATAACATCGGGTATCTTTTTCTTGTAGAAATTTCAGAATGTTCTGATTCAAACTCTTTTGTTCAGTCACAAGTTCCAAAAGGAAGACTTCAAAATTTATTTGGCCAGTTTTTAAATGAAAGCTGTAGATATACTCCAATATTCCTTTGACCAATTCATCCCAGTGAATGGGAGAAGGATCTAGTGTTCTGTAAATCTCAGCAGGGAAAGTATTCTCAAGTGTGCCAATCACTAAAGTTTCTTAAAGAAAAAAACAGTCTATTTTTCAAGTCAAAAGAATGAAACTGTATTTAGATAAACTGTTTATGGTTTTATTACATTAATTGTGTATTATATAAATGCACCATATATAAGAATACTATTTATTTATATGTATATATATGTGTATGCAGTTTCATGTGTATACCTGCATGAAAATACAGTTAAATATAAGTACATAAATATATTATTTTAGAATTCCCTTGTGAGAGTTTTGCTAGAAAAAATAGCATAGCCATCACATCTTTGATCCTTTCACCATAATATATGCATCTGCCAGAGCTGTGAGTTCATTCTAAATAAGAGGTTGGCTTCCTCTTTGTTGGCAGGTAGGTGAGAGCATAAATAATTCATACCATGTTTTCTTCATGTTTGTGGGTATTGCTTGATCAGATGATAAAGATTTGCAAGTGTTCATTATATAGTGACCAAGAAATGCATGTTCCAGTAGCCCTGTACAGAGGACCTGTTCCCTTGTGGACATGAATATATGTTTCAGAACTTCACTATCTGCACTGAGTTTTAAACAAAGTGTTTTCAAATAACTATACAGCTCCTTGTAACGAACATGGAATCAAAGTGGACAAGGTTTCTAATTTCCTGGAAGGAAACAGATAACTGTGTCACTAAAGGTTATAACATACTTTGAAGATTTTTTTTCAATAGAAAGTATTGAACAAAAATTACCACATTTGTCTGTAACTTTCCACTCGGAATGTAAGTCAGGCATAGAAGCACCTTGTGGATGTTAGGAATGAATCATCGCTACCATGCTATGTAGGAGGCATTGTAACAGAGCACCTAGAGCTAAAAAATTGGGAGCGGGTGGGTGGGAACAAGTCAGAAACTTGTTCTTGGTAGCTAACAGAGACAGCTGAGATTAGAATAAAGACACCTCAACCACAGCCTTGTAATCAGAACGCTCTGAGAAAGTCTTGCAGAAATGAAAACCTGAGTTAAGACCTGCTGATACCTTCCTACATTATCACCTGGTATGTTGGCAGAACACAAATGCTTTCTGCTTAAACACTAACATGAATTACTTCAAATGCAAGATCACATGGGAATGCATCTCTGAGAATAAACAGTACTTAAAGAAAATAAAGAGCTGAAATCACCGCTGAGAAAATACACAGAGATTCACATTGTCGTCTTGAACTTTTAACAACTCAGATTTGCAGAACATAATGTTTCGCAAACACATCCAAGACTAACTTCCAGATAAAATAAGTAGCTGGTATAATTTCTGTTCCTGAGGGAAGGGTGAAGGAGATGGGTCAATGACGAGCACACTATACACACACATATTTCTGATGAGGGCAGGAACACTTCTTGTTAGATCATCAAGTTTACTGGAAATGTTTGAAGAAAGAGCATTGGTACAAGTATCTGCACTATTGGTAACATGCAAGAAAACCAAAACCCAGCACAATCCTAAACTAAGTTTCTTAACATTCTCCGGGGGGGGGGGGGGGAGAAGGGGAGGGCAGACACACAACGACCGGAAAGTAAGCTTCTTATTTCAGTAACTAACAATGTGGGATCAATTTATGACCTCCCTGTAGAAAAGCACGAGAAAGTACTTTCTGACACTAGAAGGCCTTTCCCATTTCAAAGCCACATGGAATAAACAGTGGACAGAAGAAAATTCTTACTCAGAAATTTGATTTCTGTAAGGAATTTAAAAACTTGTGCCTTGCCAGTGGTTTTTTTTTACCTGGCCTGACATATATAAACCACATTGCACAGACTTTCAATGGTGTAAGACGGGTGAGAGTGATCCAAGCAAACTAGCATCCAAACAAAACCAGTACATTTATACATTCACCACTGCTAGGGGAAAAAACCCCAAAACTATTTCATATATACATACATAAAATAAACATTTCATACAGGTTTGCTGCTGCTTATCCTGCCAATTTAACAAAGCTCATAAACAACATGAAACAGATCCACATACTACGCCAGTATAGGGAAGGAAGTGCGGAATTGATTCAGCTCTTAGAAAATTCTGTTGCTATTGGCATATTTAAATCTATCTCTCTGCAAGTCTGGGACTCCAGGCACAAAATGACCACTGTGAATGATTTGTCTGAACTCAAGTCCATAGGATGCTATAAAATTGACTTTGACCAGATTAAAAATAACACATTACTTTTCCCAAATATGACTGAAATTCAAAACAAAACCCCACATATTTTCTGTTTAAAAGAAATAAAAAGCAAGAATGGGCAGATAATACAATGGTGAGAGATAAGCAGAGGACACTTCCCACAGTCTGTGCTGAATCTGTGCTGTCTACCACATTCCTAAATGACTTCAGTACATACTGAAGTCAGCTATTTATTGCTTCTTGCACACAAGAATTATGGCATCACACAAAGACAGAAGTGAAGCTCTAACAAGCAATAAAGAAGGTGGTTCTCTGTGTAACAGCTGACAAAGGATGTTGTGCATACAGAAAGTCTGCATAAGGTGATTCAAAGATGAGGCAATTAGTTTGAGACCACTTCCATTGTACCAGATGATTTGGAGAATGTGTCACTTAGTTCTGCTATGAATTTCCAGGGAGGTTACTAATGCTCTGGAGGGGTTACAGAGCATTAGAATGACCTCTGATACTAATCAGTATAGCTGTGGGGTAAACATGAGCAATAAAAATTACAATTAAAAAGTTAAGAACCCGAGAGATGAGATGTACCTACAGACAGCAGTAAGCAAAATAACCCAGGAACCACATTCAGGCCCTTAGGCCAACTAACAGGGACAGCTAACTCCTCCTGCTCCTCAAGGAGGGCAGGTCTATCCCAGCTGCCTAGCAGGGGGCAATCCCTCATCTGTGCTAATTCCCAAATTGTGCTCAGGCATCATGGAGTGGACGCTGGTTAAATCATGAGCGGAAAACAAACTAGCAGGTAAGAATTTAAGAGTATGAACAAGAATGCCCATGAATGCAGCCATCACACCAAAGAGTCATACAGGTATCCAGGGCATATAGATTTTAGCAATACCAGGCTCTTGCTCTAGGCTTTGAATCCAGTACAAACCTTCACGTATTAGAAGAGGCTTTACATGTGAAAGTAAAATTCCAAATACTTGTTATCCAAGTTAGAACAGACCTAAGGAGAAAAACAACCTTCTCCATTCTGGTGTAGTAAGCATAAGCTACAGCTTATTAATTATAATGACTGACATACCGTAATTCAATACCTTTCTATATAAAATCAACCCTTCACTGTACAAAACCATCAGTGGGACTAACAAATGATTCCAAACTGTAAAAAGCTTCACTGTTGATCTAATTATGCTCTGTATCTCGCAGCCCTGGGAAATGCAGAACAATCAGAGCCCAGCAGGCACCAGCTACGATTCCTCCCTTTCTCGCAGCCAGCCCTGGCAGGCTCCAACTGACAGAGCAAGGATGCTGAGCTGCAGAGGTACCTCAGCACAGCTAGTGCCTCTGGCATGAGCCCTGCTTTTAGGTAACTGTCTCCTATACACCCTCTGAGCAGAATAAACCAAAGCAGCATTAGGCAAAGCCCAGTGAGGCAGTGGAAGGGTAGAAGTCCAGAAGCTGAAATGGCAGAACTAAGTAAACAGGAGACAGAGCTGGATGTGCCAGCTGTGCGCTGTGGTAGGCAGAAAAGAATGAACTCAGTTATGTGGAAGGCCACAGGAAAGAAGTCAATCAGGCCATAAAAGAAAGAACAGAAACAGAATGCAGAGGAAGGGGGTCAGTAAGATAGAGTGCATGTGACAAAGAAACAGAAAGAATTAGAGACAGGAGGGGCACTCAGATCATAGGCAGGGAAATCAAAGAACCAAAAAAAGTATCTCTGGGATAGAGGGAAGGAGACTTACATGGTCAAGAGACAATGAAGAAAAGAAAAATGAATGAGCAGAACTGAAGTTATGCTTTTCCAGAAGAAGAAAGGCCAGAACAGGGGAAGGGGAGAAAAAGCAGAAAAAATAATAAAAAGAACAAGACAGTAGGGATGACTGGGGGGACATGAAAGGGATGTGGAATGGAACAAGGCATAGGCATTGGAGAAAACAGAACTCTTGTATATATTCATACTTCTATAGCTTATGTTATCTTCCTAGCAAGCATCCTGTAGCTCCACAGATATTAGTTTTGGGGGTGGGAGAGGAAAGGGATGAGCTGTCAGTGTACTGTTGCTGAGATTTTACTATAGCTCTTTTTTCTACTTGCACTGCTGGACGTATATATATTGAAATTACCTGAGACGGTGCCTGCCACTTTTTCAGAACTGTCAATATCTGATTTGGAACAGAGAGGAAAATTTATATATGAGAAAAAAAAAACCCACCAAACAAACCAAAGAAAATTCAAAGAGGGGGATACAGATGTAAGGAAGTGATTGGTGCCATCTGTCAGCAGTTACCAGCAGCCTGCAAACATTCAGCTCCTGTAGATCACCAAACACTTTTTGCTATTTGAACGACACGTGAAACAGAAATGGGCTGTGATTTCTTTCCTGAATAGAGCATTACCCTAGGATTAACATGGCCTGATGAAATAGTTATCTAGAGGAAAATCAAAAGACACACATTTAAAAAATAATCTAAACCTATTTTCATATTACTCAGGTATTTTATTGGAATTTTTAAGTGTTTCCAGAAAGAAAAAAAGAAGCATTTAATATTGTTAGTCTTCCTCTTTACCCATTTCCTTCATGTGATAATGATTTGCCAGAAAAGAGAGATAAGTCTCTGAAAGCAAGGCAACACATCAGAAGGGTTTGTATCTCACTATTAATCATTACAACAGCAGTAGTTACAACCCCATGGACCATTTTGATTAAAACAGTAGTTGAAAAATGATAGCTTGGCCAGCAGTAATTGCCTGCTAGCATTCATAGGTTGCAATTTTTTGATGCATTTTTGTGACTATTTCTACCTGCCCATTTATAGGACGGTTTTAGAATGCCCAAAGCAACGCTGCCAGGCTGCCGTTTCATCCAGAATTGCATCCTGGGTTTTATTGGATTTATTTTTCCTTCAGCAAGTATTAGCTCTTGATGCTTAATTCAGAAGCTTCTTGCTTCTGTGCCGGGAATAAAAATACAGAATTGGTTCTCCAATTAGCAAACATTTTCAGCTGTAAAACTATCAAATCAATACCGTATCCTCCGCAATCATTTTAGTTACAAAAGTGTGAAATTTTTTTCCAAGAGCTCTCAAAGCCCATTTTTTGGCTAATTAGCTGCCTGTCTGCCTTGTCCAAGTGGCAGAGTTTAATTCCAAAATGAAAGACTTGAAAAACCCAAGAAAGTCCTCCAAAAGCAAATGACTGCCATTTGAACAAAAAATTCCTGCACTGCCCTTTTCTTATGAAAGATTTCTCATGCAAATAGAAATGTAACGACTAAGAAAAATTTGGAAGATGTTGCTCTGGTGAAATTACGCTCTTTCATACCGCTTCTTCCCATATTGTCTCCCCTGAACCCCTTGCAATAAAGGCAATGAATAGCAATATTAATGTATAATTATTGTGGTTATTTACAGATACATAAAACCGCTGTTCAGTCACATCCGTCTCAGAAAACATTCTTACATGTTTTAATAGCTTTTTGTTTGTTCCATTGGTTACAATTAAACTTGTTTTTCTTGAATAAGAAGGTACTGACTATCTTTTTGTTCTTTAATAGTCTTGATGTACTGGCTGATTTTATTTTCATTCTGTAAGTAGCAAAATATAGGAAGAAAAGTGGTTAAGCCTTTTGCTGATGGTTTAATTAGTTGGTATTAAAGTTGCATTTTTGCAGCTGCCAGGTCAGTTTGACTGAAGAAAGGGTCCTAGCTCTGCATTTTTATATTGACTGTGCACTGGTTCAGAATAGACTGCACGAATTTATGTAAGGCAAATCCATGAAGGATTACTAAATGCGCGGATATGCATAGAAGTGCAACTAACTCAATGAACAGTAACCAACTGTTAACAACAGTTACCAACAGTAACCAACAAGGCAACAGTAACAGTGCTGCCTGGGAGAGCAACAGAAGGAATGGACACAGACAGATAGCTCTCTGTCTGCTGATAGCCCATCAAAGAACTGGCTTAAAAGATTGTGCTGTCTGGTCAAGAAGCTCCTGAGGCTTTTTAGATAACTTACTGCTCTACTATGTGGTTTTGGCAGAATGATCTCCTCTACAGTAACGAGCTGTTTGGAAAGTAGTCTGTGCTTTTTTTTCAAGGATAAAGTAAACCAGTAGCTCTATTTCTATCATTGTATTCTGTAAATTCTGCGGTGTTCTCCCTCAGTCTTGGCTAACCAATAAAGATAGTTCGAGCCAGATTTACAGAGGCATTTAAGCATCCAGGTTGGCGATGGATGATACTTTCAGAAGTGAATTATATGAATAATGCACTTAATTCTGAATAAACTCACTGGCCTAAACATAGAATTGCTGATGATCCTGTCAACCTTTATCTGCACTTTTACATGCCTAAACATCTTTGTAGATCTAATCCCTCATTTATACCTTACTAGCCAAAGAAGATTCATCCCTCTGCAACTCATCTATGTTATCTAAAGAATGCAGTAAAATGTCCAGCACAAACTGAGAAACACACTCACTGAGTACCAGAGGATTCAGTACAGCTTCCTATTCTGTATTCAGTTACCTATTTAATTTAGGCACATTATTATCTCTGGGCTAAAAATCTTTCTGCAGGTCAGGCATCTTTTCCTTCTGCTGCCTATTCTTCCTCAGGAATACATGAACAGCCAGGAAAACATACATTAAAGCATGGAAAGATGAAGATCTCAGAGCTAAATTATATTTTTGGAAAATATATTATGGATTAAATCAAAAGCTGGTAGCTGCAATATTCTTAGCACATGGAAGAACACAGTACTTATGCTGTGTTAACTGAACTGCCGGTTAGCAGCATCTGGGGGGAAAACCAGAGTTAGAAATACAGTGGAAGGATGTAGCCTTTTCTTGTTATTGTTTTTGTCATAAAAATACACTCTTCTTGGAAAATGCACATGGATAACTTTCTAGTGAACTTACAGCTGTAAGAATCTCTAATTACACATATTATTTTAGGATGGATTTAATTATTTGTGCATCATTAGTCACTCCAGTTTTTGTATTTGTTGACAGCCACCATTCAACATGTCTGGTAACTACTGTCCATCATCATAATCACTATTATGATTCCATCACAGGGTAAGTAATTTTACCTGCTTTCACTCCAAGGGCATCTGAAGGCATTTCTTGAAGCTCTGTATGTTTATTTTACTTAAGCAACAGCGTTTTGAAACAAAACCAGGTAAAAACTACAGAGCCACAGTCAGTACTTCCCTAGATGTCAGAACCAGGGGAAGGAGGGGGAAAAGGGGTGCAGCTGTATTTTTGTAGAAAGATGATTAGTGAATGGTTGACAATAATAAAGAAGCAGGCATCTTGGAGATATTATTATGGATCACATATCACTTGAAACAACAAGTCTGCCTCCATAAAACATTTTATTTGTTATATTGTGCAAATCAATTGTCATTTGCTACTGGCTTCTTTTCAAATACATTTCTTCATTGCTGCCTTGGTAAATAATAAATCATACTAACTATTATTTCAAAATTGAGTGTTCCAATTTAGTTTTGAATGGAGAAAGTAGAGATGCTCCGGGATATAAAATCTAGCAGTTCATAGAAAAATAGCTTCTTAAGGATAACCACATCAAAAATCATTAGAGACAGGCTACACCACACTAGCAGGCATGCCTCTGAGTGAAGGCAGCATAACAAAACACTGACAAGGTTACGCTAAATCAAGTATTTTGCTCTACTTCCCTTTGCAAAGAGAAAACAAAAGAAAAAAGGCCAGAAGAGACCCATGCAAACAATAGTTCCAGCAGTGCTGTATTAATACCGTTACAAAAGCACCAATAGTAAAACCATTGTCTTAAATTTAACATCCTTACTTCCCTGGATTTATCTTCAGACATAAATCAGAAATGCCCTTGAAGAACCAATATATATTTCCTTCTTCCAGATTACTAATTTGTGCTTCGTATAATAAAGCAGATCTGTTTCTTGTGCTCAGTATGGATGAGTCATGCTTTTAATAAATGAAATGAATCTGAAGGAATAAAAATGATTCTACCAAGTTGTGAGATTTGGATAGGTCATAGAATAGAATCACAGAATAGTTAGGGTTGGAAAGGACCTTAAGATCATCCACTTCCACCCCACCTGCCATGGGCAGGGACACCTCACACTAAACCGTGCCACCCAAGGCTCTGTCCAACCTGGCCTTGAACACTGCCAGCGATGGAGCATTCACAACTTCCCT
>JARCZZ010031919.1:0-36288 GCA_030323915.1 Brotogeris chrysoptera
GCTTGGTGAGCAGTTGTATTCTCTTTCTTTGTACTTCTCCTGTCATTATTATTATTGGTGGTAGCAGTAGTAATTTGTGTTATACCTTAGTTACTAAACTGCTCTTATCTCAATCTGTGCGAGTTGCATTCTTTTGATTCTCCTCCCCATCCCCCTGGATCTGGGAGAAGAAAGAGAGGGGAGTGAGTGAGTGAGAAAACGGGGGGGGGGCTTAGAGGCTAAAACCATGACATTTGGCTATGGGACAGCAGCCTTTCCCATTCAGTTTACCTCTTAAATAAATTTGGATTAGTAAGACATTTCCAGTAAAAATAGTCTTTACTAATATAGTTCTTTATAATGTTAATAAAACTAGGCCTTATTTTAAGACATAGCATTTATAGTTTGTAGTGCAGTTGGAGAAGTATAAACCATCAGTTTGCTGACTCCAGAACAATTAAAATGTCTGGGAAAAGACATTGTTTCATACTTACATAATAATATTTTATTAAGTCATACAAAAAAAAAAAAAAAAACTAAAAAAAACTGTTATGAGAAAATGGAACAAATCTTGTACAAAGATTGTAACTTATTGTAAGAACTAGACAACAGTATGTCACATAAAATGGAACAAGAGTACCTTGAAAAACTACCAAAAATTAGCTTCTCTGTTTAAATTGAGCATCCCAGTATTAATATTCTTTTTAATTCACTTCTGTAATTTTTAACAGTCTATTGATAACTCCAGATAAGATCTTCTCAGCTAATTACTTCTGACTAATTTTCATTAAGTCCTCAAGTAAAGTCTCACTCAGTGACACAGTATCCTCGACAAAGCATTACTCTTTTCCTTGCCTGAAATCTATTGCAAAAATAATAACAGACCTTTCCTTCCTTAAGCTACCAGGGAAATGTTCATGGTAACTGAAATCTTATTTTGACTAAAATAATGGTGCTTCTTATCATAATGTGTACATTAAACTTACAGTAGAAATTATATATAGGTCAATATTTTATCTTTACAGTTTTAAAGACGGGAAACAGATAAACCTAAAACTGAGTCACAGTACAAGGAAATCAGACACACTAACCAAAGAGATGTAAGAGTCAGACTTGCAATGGGGATTGAAATACAGTAAACCACTGTTTTCCAAATAAAAATATTGTGTGGCATAATATATAAAATTTTATCTGTTCTGTTTATATAGAAAGTATAATATGCATGTCATTATATGCATAAATGACATACTGCAAATTTAGTTTTACTCAAATATTCTCAAACACACTTCAATTTACAGCATAGGCTAGTCCAAGTTCTATTATAACAGATACTCACCATGATCTTTTTACGTTCAGATAAATTTAAATCCAGTGTAAAAAGAATTCCCTATCATCTTTTTTTACAAACATTGTTCATTCGTTTTGGAATAGAGTCCATTCTCTACAATTATATGTGAGGCTTCCTGGAATGTTTATTTGTACAGTATAGTTCACTGACTAATCCTAACCCTATCCCTATACATAAAAAAAAATCTAATTACTTGTGAAAGTAATCTGGATCTCCTGATTATTATCTAATATTAAGATCTTTCATTAGATCAAACAAAAATCCCTGAGAAGTTGAATTCACAGAGTCTTGTAATGACCATGGCAGCTACTAACTTTTAGTCACCTTAAAACTTATTTTAATACCCACTGTTCATGTTATTTTATGCATAGGACTAGTTAAAAAAACCAAAAGCAAAAGCAAAAGCAAAACAAAAACAACTACCAAAAAAAAAAAAAAAAAGAAACCAAACAAAAAAACAAGAAAAAGATTCATAAAATCCAGAATGACAAATGAGAAGCTACTGACACCAGTAGATGCAACTTCAATTTTTTAATATGTCAGAATGTGGTTACACATCTTATTCCTCAGCATTTCAATATTGCCCAAGCACGCCTATTTAATCTAGTCATTAGCCATTTCTTATGTTCATATTTCCTCTGTGGTGCCTTTATGCTACACCCACATGAATGTGTGAACAGCTTCACGAAATGAACATGGACAGGGAGTTGACTTGAAAACTAACATAGCAAAATACAATTAGCCTCCATAGAATTTTTCCTGCTTTTTTGTTTATGCAATTTATAGTGAGTTCTATGCTATAAAGCGTCAGAGATTCCAAAATACCTTATAGTAAGGGCATTAAAGAAGGTTTATGTGTAACATGTGCCCATATTTCCTCAGATAAATAAAGGATTTGGGTTTATATCCTCCATGCTCCAGCTAAATACTCCTTTCTTTCCTAGAATAAGTGATGACAGGTATGAATTCCTCCCAAAAGCTTCTTTCAGATTTTTCCTCTATCTGTTTGCTTTCTTTTGCTTAATAAAAGCTTTACTCTTACAAGGAGGCTCTCTACCTCTGGAGAAAGGAGATTAGGCCAGCCCCAAAATAGTCTTTTCCTGTTGACATAATAATGACAACAATAGCAGCATTCTCAATTTATTTAGCTTTCCTTTCTTGTTTGGGTTTGGTAATTGCTATGTATAATAGATAGTCATATTGGAGCAATTTGATTGTCATAGTCTGGCCACCCAGAATTGCCCTCAGTGATATATAAATAAAAATAAAAATAAAAATAAAAATAAAAATAAAAATAAAAATAAATATAAATATAAATGTAAGTATAAATTATATAAATATAAATATAAACACAAATATAAATATAAATATGTGCTGTACTTTTTCCAGCAGTAATCTTAACTGTTTGATGATTCTGACTATTTTAGGGTATAACAGGGAGAAAGATTACTGCTGAAAATCTATATTCCTGTTAAGAGACCACAGTGAAAACTTAAACTTGCATTCAAATATTTATTCTGCTTAAGTGTAGAAGGCAAACAAGCCTTGATCCCCACGTTATTTTAAATAGTTTTATCTCCATAGCAAGATAAGCTAGTCCAATTAGCTATGAATAAACTATATTGCCTCTAAGTGAATGAAAATAGCAAGTAGGCAAAAAAAGTAAATAGGAAGAAAAACAGAAAGCTCAAACAGACCACAATTTCATTCCTCAAGGACATATGCCCTGCCTACTTCATATCAGGTTAACCTGCAGTAGAAAAATACCCTTCTTACTACCAGCATTATGCATAAGGCCAATCTGAAGATTCATGTATCCCATGTGAAAGGTAGCTGGATCGGGTAGCCTGGGAGAGGCAAGACTGCTATGGCTCCCAGAGTTCAGCCTGACACATGCTCCCAAATAGGATCACACATATACATAAAACACACATACTGCTACACAACACAGCCTGCCACACATAAATACACCCTGCGTGCACATGGCTCATACAGAGAAAACAGTACTTTACCAGCAGTTTCATTAAGACACAGCATTTGCACAAACATGAGCAGCACAAGATGGATTGGTCTTGTTCTTCCACAGGAACAGGGATTGCAAAAGTCTGCCAGTATTCACTGTGGATCCCCATCATAGCTGGGACTTTTGGTCTCGATCAAAGAATTAGTATCTGCTCCATTTCATATCCATCCCCTGATCCTTTCTTCTCATAGCCATTTTAAACTGGGGCCATTTATAGACATTTATGTTTCATTATCATCTCCTTTTAACTAACATTTGAGAATTCCCTTCTCTACATGCACTTTACAGAGTAGCAAGGAATGATCCCCAGCATACATCCTCAAGTGCACATATACCAATGCACATAGTCTGGGCAACAAACAGGAGGAACTGGAGCTCTGTTCCCAGCGTGACATGATATAGGAATCACAGAAACTTGGTGAGAGAACTTACATGACTTAAAGACCGCAACAGATGGCTACAAACTCTTTCAGAAAGATTGGAAAGGGAAGAAGAGGAGGTGGAGTTGCATTGCATGTAAAAGAGAAATTTGAGTGTATGGAGGTGAGCTAGAGAGACCGCAAAAGTTCTACGGCATAAAAAATGTAAGAATGTATATCTGGGTATGTGAACATGAAAGAAACCAGTGCATCCCCTAAGGGAAGTGTTAGCAAACCAACACAGTCAGACACAATGGATTGTGACTCAGCTTTAGATATCCATTTTAGGAAAAATGGTCATCTCCCTAGTGGCATCTCTCTCCTATTGGTTGTACGCATATGGTTCCATTAGATACATAACTTTTAAATTAGCTGAATGCTACCTTTAAGTTAAGCTATTCCAAAATACTTTAAGTTTCTCGAGAAACTTAACTTGATTCAGATACATTCTTGAGATGTTAGGAGTCCTTTGTAGTTGATTGCCCCAAGTGTTTGGGTCTGAAGAGATCCATCAACTTTGTATCACAGCAGTGATAGTCATCAAAAGATTAGGAGGCTCTGAGGACAGAAATTAACATGTTTTACGATGCTAACAGCTATTTCACATGCATAATGTAATATATGACTATTCTGAATTAATATACAATATTGCAGAAAAGTCGAGCACCCAGCAAAAATAATAGCAACAGATGCAAACAATGAATTTAGTCACTGAACTGCAGGACATGGAAATTTTAATCCAGCTTCCACTGAAAGATCTCAGAAAATCTTAAGGACCTATTTACTATGGATTTAATACTTATGCCTGCAAAATATATTTTTCCTATGTAGCACAGCTTTTTCTTTGGATAAAGAATAACTTGATACTGATGGAACACTGTGGCTTTATTCAACGTATCAAATTTTACTAAAATAAACATGATTCACAAATTAGACATTTATGCAGATGTAAATGATTTATGCATTGAATTATTTCTCTGTAACACAGAAAAGACAAACAGGTCCTTTTGACCCAAATTTGGCTGATTTTGCTGTTTTAGCCATGACCTAATTTAGAGCTGTGTTGGGCATGTTTATAAAATGCCCAGCATTTAGACCATATGGTCTAGTTAGAGGCACAGAGCATCATTTGAACCTTTCCTAGAGTTAAGACTTCAGCCTCTTGGCAGCGTTAAAATTAAAACCTAAGTTTGAATTTAGTAAATACTATATAACATGCATGTAATCCCAAAAGCTCTTCACAACACAATCCAGCATTAAAGCTTCAAATTCTCTGTAAAAATGTCCATCTCTTTCTGATCTCTATAAATAGCATTGTTCATGAAAACAGGAGACTGCTGTGTCTTATTTTTGACTGAGTAATTAACTATCCATATAACTAAATTCTATTTCTGCTTTTGACATAGGAATTGCCTGCAAGTACTGAATCACACATTGTCTTTAACCAGCAATTAAATGTATTTAAAAAACCGCTAGCAATGTGATTCTGGATGCCCTTAACTCCAAATAATCGCACTGTTGCTAAAACTGTTAACTACATAAATGAATAGACAAATAAAACCTGGAAGTCAAAACCTGACCACTTTCTCACACATATTTATATGCACAAAGGAACAAAGAATCACAGACCTGATAGAATATCACGACATTATCCAATCATTTCATCTGTCTACAGCAGGACATTCTATTCTATACTGACCATATAGATTAAGAACTTGTGACACACATTTTAATCCACAGTTAAAGATCCAGAGAGAAGAATCCAACTCATTCCTAAGCAGGACTTTTAGTGCTCTGTTATACTTACTGATCCATGCAAAACCCTATTATTTTGGCAGTGAATTCAGGACTACAACACAGCCACAATTTCCTTACCAGATTTGCTGGAATTCCACTTTAAACTTTTCTCATTCAAGTGTTTTTTTCTTAGCTTTCTTAGTAATATCATGAGGCCCAATGTCAAAAGACTTTAAAAATCAAATTAAGACTAAATCAAAAAGTCTACTACTTCTGTTTGCAAGGCCCATTATCCTATATATTGGAAGTGTTCAGGGCCAGATTGGACAGAGCTTTGAGCAACCTGGCTTTATGGAGAGACCCTGCCCATGACAGGGGGGATGGAACTAGATGATCTTTAAAGTCCCTTCCAACCCAAACTATTCTATGATTCTATTGCAGAAGTAAATTAGTTTGTTATGAAGTGATTCATCTTAACACGTCTTTTCTGGCTATTAATGTCCTCTTTTATTTCCAGATGCTCCTGGTCTGCAAGACTATTTGTTCATCACTATTTGGAAATTAAACTTACTGCTGACAGATAAATAATTCTGTGGGCCTTCCTTTTCTACATTTTTTTTCAAGTGTGGCACAATTGTCTTTTTGAACTTTGTTCTATAAATTCTACTTTCAAATTTTACTTTTCACTTCACT
This sequence comes from Brotogeris chrysoptera, assembly GCA_030323915.1. Classification (NCBI taxonomy): domain Eukaryota; kingdom Metazoa; phylum Chordata; class Aves; order Psittaciformes; family Psittacidae; genus Brotogeris; species Brotogeris chrysoptera. The sequence continues at coordinate 6,200 of JARCZZ010031919.1, forward strand.
AGTTAATTTTTAACTGCACAGAATGAAAAATATCTTACAACATGAAAACAAATAACCTGTATAAGTAGCTGCTAACCTATTGTTGTGGTTTAAGCCACTATAACTCACCCAGTGCGCTCACTCACTCCCCCCCCCCTCTTTCTTCCCACCAGCTCCTGGGGGGATGGGGAGGAGAATTGAAAGAATGCAACTCCCACAGGTTGGTTGAGATAAGAACAGTTTAGTAACTAAGGTATAACACTAATCACTACTGCTACCACCAATAATAATAATGACAAGGGAAATGCAAGGAAAGAGAATACAGCTGCTCACCACCCGATGCCAAGCCCAACCCAGCAGCGGACCCCCACCCTTCCGGGTCTCTGCTGTCCGTTTTTTTCCATCCTGGACATGACGTGCTGCAGTATGAAATAACCTCTTTGGTCAGTATGGGTCAGGTGTCCTGTCTCTGCTTCCCCTCGGCTTCCCCTCCTTCCTGGCAGAGCATGAGACTCAGAAAGCCCTTGGTCAGACCAAAATATTACCAAGCAGTAACTGAAAACACTGGTGTTATCAGCGCTGTTCCCAGGCCTAAAATCAAAATCACAGCACTGCACCAGCTACCAAGAAGGAGAAAAATGACTGTTACTGCTGAACCCATGACACCTATTCTTGATTTATTCAAGGCTGAAATATTCTTTTATTGTTGGTTTTAACTATATTTACTTCTAGGCCGCAGCTGGTATTCTAGTCAAGATTTATACAAAAAATTACTATGTCAACTTTCTTAGCATCATCTGCCAGTGGTTTCTTACTCTGAAATTATTGGACCCATTGCTAGTAAATCAACTTCCACTCTCTGTATACCTTTTTGGGGTTGCGGTAAGATAACGTCAGTCCAGTTATCTGTTACTATATTTTGGGAGAGACTAATTCATTTGACCACATGTAGATGTCTACCATGACTGTGATGAATAGTTAACATAGTGAAATGGATATTCCTAGAATGCAACTCAGCGCATCCAGAACTTCAGCAGAGAGTTTTCTGCTGCTGCCACAAAGAGATTTTAGGATTACTAGCTTACATGTCTCTATTGTGCATATCTGTAGTTATGTGAGGTTGCTCACAGAAAGCCTGGTTCTTATGACCTTCCAGGTTTACTGGCCTATGTGGTCTCCTTTAATATTAATTATCCTATTCCTTTTGTCCTTGAATCATGACCCAGAACCTTTCAGAAAGCTCCATTTACAGTTTCAATGTCAGAATTTGTTCTTTATGTTAGAAGGCTGAGCTAGTCCCTCTTATTTTGCCTTTCTTTCCTAGCAAACAATACTTCTTTTGTTGCACAAGATGGCACCAATCCTTCAGAGGACTACAAAACACAACTATTCTGCCAAAGTCAACCCATCCTGCTGCCTCAACATTCTTATTTTCAGGTAATTTTTTGTAGGGAAATCTTGAAGGGACAAAAATCTCCACACTGGTCATTTTTCAGCAAGTGTTTAATGTCCAACAAAAAGAATATCAGAATGAAAAATCTTTGAACAATACTTCAGTTAATGACATTGCCTCAAAGCCATAGTATTTGCATGATGCTATAAAGGTAAGAATCTGGAAACCATTGTTCTCCAAATAAATTTTCATATTTTTAAACACAGCACTTGCAATTTTTTTTGGTTTAATATGCATTAATATTTAATTAATATGCAAAACTGTAATAGAAGATTTCTAGATTTTCTACTCTGAGTATTATTTTCTACTTCTCTCTCATTCCAGATGTCTCTAATGCATGTGGTTTCAACACATAATATGAAAGCCATTTTTATCCTCTGGTGGGTTTTTGCTCTGTCTTTGTCTAGGCTGCCCTTTATATTATTTTCCCACATAATTTCTGCAAGAAAAAAAAAATATATGTTCTTTAACCTTGTAATCACAGCATACCATAGAAATTCTTTTCAGAATTTCTATCAGAAGGAAAAAACAAGATGACTTATTCAGACTGGGACAGAGATAGACTTGAATACAAATACCTCCCTGCTTTTTGGGCATGGCTATTTCTCTTACACTCCATTAGTGACACTAGAATATTCATTGTGTTCTTCCTGGTTCTAATTTGGTTTAACACCTTTGACGCACAGAATATCAGATCTTTCTTAAGCACAAGCCTTTTGATGTCTTGTGGTTTTTGTTTGTTTTGCCTTAAAATTCAGCTCAGGAAAAAACCAGTTATAGAAATCAAATATACATTTAAATTAATAGTAGAATATTTTTTTTTTATGATGCCACAGAACAAAATTTAGGTGTTGGAATCTAAACCCTTATAAAAACAGAAACAGCTTCATCTCTCATCGCTACATAAATGCTATGACTATTGCAGTTCTGTAACATTCGGGTTTTCTCTAAATTATGTTTCCACAACATGTGTATGAAGTAAAAACCAAATAATGCTTAGAAAGCCTGACAGTCTTAATCTGTTTTTCTTTTTTTAAAATATGCAAAAAACCCACACAACCTTAAACAAACAACAAAATAAAAAAAAAAAAACCAAAACCAACAAAAAAACCCCTCCCAAACAGTTCAAAAACAATTTATAGAATCATAGAATCACAGAATAGTTAGGGTCGGAAAGGACTTTAAGATCATCTAGTTCCAATCCCCCTGCCATGGCAGGGGGACCTCACAATAAACCATGTCACCCAAGGCTCTGTCCAACCTGGCCTTGAACGCCGCCAGGGACTGAGGATTCACAACATCCCTGGGCAACCCTTTCAAGTGCCTCACCACCCTTACAGTAAAGGACTTCTTCCTTATATCCAATCTAAACTTCCCGTTTAAGTTTGAACCCATTACCCCTTGTCCTATCACTCCTTTTCATGAAACATGTTACTATTAAATTTTTTCTGAATACATAAAATACAAGGAAGGGGTCTGAAAGACACAGGTTGATTGTTTCTACAGTCACAACTGAACCTAAGGCTCCCTGGCTTCATTGGTGAGCGATCTCTAGTGTCTGGGGACTCAGAGTGATTATGACAGCATGTAAACTCTTTATTAACATGCCTGAGCACTGCACAGTTGTCACTACTGTTCCCATCTGAATGATCATTTTTTTAAATAAAGATAGCAGTTTCAAACCAAAATTAAGACCCTCAGCTTTCTATATTATATTGCTTTGTAATGATTTTATCAGGTGTCACTGGAAGCAGTGTAAGTATGATTTAAGTATCAGCTTCCTCTTAAAATCAGGATTGACGCTACAAATATTTTCTACAAAAGCAGCCCTTCCACATCTTATTCTCCCCTACTATTTTCTCTAATACTTCTCATTCATGATTAGTGAATGGTTACTGAATGGTTAGTGTCATAAAATGTTCGTCAGTAGTTAGCAGTCACAGAAATAAAAAATACATTTATGCAGACTTAGGCTCTGCAGAAAGCTGAACACTGGGGGGGGGGGGGGGCGGGAGGAGCCACAAAAAGAAAAACAGCCCCCCTGTATTTTTTGTTTCCTAAAAATCAAATATTTTTTATGATTCTTCAATATCTGCAGAAAATCTCACTAGTTTCATTCCTAAAGCTGATTGAAAAACAGATTAAAGAAAAACAAGCAACCAAAAAAAAATAACTTGTATCTCTTTCTGTCACTTGTGGCATTGGTGAAAAGCTTCTACAATACATTATTAGGATAATGGAGACAAAATATTAATTCTTTTGTTCCACTATGTCATGGGTTCAGCAGCAGCAGTCATTTTTCTCCTCCTTAGCAGCTGGTGCTTTTGGGCCTGGGAACTGCGCTAATAACACCAGTGTTTTCAGTTACTGCTTGGTAACGTTTTGGTCTGGCCAAGGACTTTCTGAGTCTCATGCTCTGCCAGGGAGGAGGGGAAGCCGAGAGGAAGCAGAGAGAGGACACCTGACCCAAACTGACCAAAGAGGTTATTCCATACCACAGCACTTGATATCCTGGATGTAAAAATGGAAGGCAGAGACCTGGAAGGGTGGAGTTCGCTGTTGGGGGGTGCACTGCGTGATCGGGTTGATATCGGGTGGTGAGCAGTTGTCTTCTCTTTCTTTGTATTTCTCGTGTCATTGTTATTACTGGTGGTAGCAGTAGTGATTTGTGTTATACCTTACTTACTAAACTGTTCTTATCTCAACCAACCTGTGGGAGTTGCATTCTTTCGATTCTCCTCCCTATCCCCCCGGGACTGGAGGAAGAAGGAAAGGGGAGTGAGTTCTAAATTCCTCCCATTGGCCCATATACTTGCTTTCATATGCATTCAAGTAGCAAACGGTGCATGCCTGAAAATTTGGTTTTAACGAACACGTTATCCATAGCATATTGAGTACCACATTTCACTTTATTCAAATTACATGGATAACTTCATGTGTTCTGTACTTAAAACCTATGAATTCTACCCAGCATAGGTAATTTTTGCACTGGAATAAATGAGTACATGGAGACTAAAGTTAAATGAAATAACTGTGTTATTTCATTAAATAACATAAAAAAAAAATCATTTAAATGAAATAAAGTTAAATGAAATAGCACAATTACTGGAAAGTAATTGAACATAAAGTTCAAAATCGTGTGTAATAGTATAAAGCTCTGTCATGGTTTAAGCCCAGATGTAACTCATGCAGTCTCTCTCTCATTCCCCCCCTTCCTCCTCCCCAGCTCCCAGAGGGATGGGGAGGAGAATCGAAAAAATGTAACTCCCACGGGTTGAGATAAGAACAGTCCAGTAACTAAGATATAACACAAAACCACTAGTGCTATCACCAATAATAATATTGACAAGGGAATGAACAGGGGAAGAGAACAGAACAGCTCATCACCCACCAACCGATACCGAGCCCGACCGGGCAGTGAACTAACCCTTCCAGGTCTCTGCCCTCCGTTTTTACATCCTGGACATCACGTGCTGCGGTATGGAATAACCTCTTTGGTCAGTTTGGGTCAGGTGTCCTGTCTCTGCTCCTCCCGGCTTCCCCTCCTCCCTGGCAGAGCATGAGACTCAGAAAGTCCTTGGTCAGACCAAAATACTACCAAGCAGTAACTGAAAACACTGGTGTTATCAGCGCAGTTCCGAGGCCCAAAATCAAAAACACAGCGCTGCACCAGCTACAAAAAAGGAAAAAAATTACTGCTGCTGCTGAACCCAGGACAAGCTCCTAATTTTTTTGTTTGCTTCTTTTATCCTGAACCCTTTTCAGAATGTTACCTCAAAAGCATTTGCAAACACAACTTTTCCTTCTACAATGATCTGTTGTTAACAACTCCCAACAAAAACTTTCACTGTCTACACTGCTTCAATGACTGTCAGATACAAGAATATACACATTTCTTTTGTGTATTCTGTTTAGTATACTCTGTTGAACTTCTATAGGAAGATAAATGTTCTCACTTCTAAATATCTTTTAACAAACTGTTTGGGGTATCTGTTACTAATGTAAACCTAATAGGGCTCAAGAGACCATTGCTAAAAAGTTCCTCACGTTTCAAACCAAAATGATCATTAGGCATACATTTAGCATGTTTATACTTGGAACTTACAAAAGTACTTTCAAGCAAGGATCCTACACAAGAATGTTTCAAATTTTGCAGCAGATTATTTTTTTCTGATGAAAGATGAGAATTTTTTCACTGCAGTTGATAACATTTCTGTATTATTTCAATATCTCCTCAATAGAAATGTGTCACTTGAGCTACAGTAGCTACACATCTTGATGTACCACAAATGGCATTTGTGAAATTCTTTTGATAAATGTACTCTAGTGTGTAGAACAGGTCTCCACATACAGAAACCAAAGAGTATAAAAAGGTTTAATTTATACTGCAAAATTACCAAGACATTCACATCTTCTAATGCTTAAAATTTCTAATTCATCCCAGTAACTGAGAATGAAGGAAATAATTATGGGCAGAGATTACCAAAAATATCATCGAATTTTTTTGGTCTTCCTTAGGAAAATGTGATATGTGTGACAGTATTACATTTTCAGTGGGAGAGCAGGAAAAACTGAACCAAATGAAAAAAGCAATATTTCTCTTCTTGAAGAGAAACAAAATAAGGGTTCTGAATAGAATAACTATAGAGAGTGGTAGCAATTGAAGATGATAGGAATATTTCTTCTTCTCCTCTCTCATTTGTATCACCTCTGCCATCTTCTCCTGCAAATAAATCAGAAGTAAACCTCTTATAAAGTAGTGGTAAAGCTTTACATTCATATTTGATAGCCAGTCTTCAAAGGCAAGTAGCCTAGCTAGAGAAACATAATCAATAAAACTGGAGAGCAAATGCTAAGCTACATTTCCCCTTAATGGCAAAGCTTAAACTGGTAGCAGATGAGTGATCAACCTGCACATGAGTTTCTCAAGTATGTTGCTAATTGCCCATCTATTTTCTGGTAGAACCTCTAGTAGTCTTCTACAGAATTTGCAGACAGCTCTGCCTATGTTGTTGCGTACAGATTCCTTCATTAAGCTGCAACACAAATTCACGTCGGTAAGAAGTCATTTGAAAAAACAGACTGTCATGGGTGGAGTGACATACTTCACTACTAAGAGAAGTAACAATACGTATGTTGATAAAACCAGCAATTCAACAAAGTCTGATAATAAATGTGACAGTGATTTAACAAGATTTGATGGTGAGGTGCACTTGATTATTTAGTGCATAGGCTACTGGATCAGACAAAACTGTCAGGGAGACCGTATCATTGAATCGTGAGATTCAGAAAGGACCACTCTGCATTCTAAACTTCTCGGAAAGGAGTCTAGGTGCAGCCAGATCCAGACCTAGTCTCAGATTTGGTCAATTGTTTATGTCTAAAGGACCATATATGTGAAATCCATCTTTTATATCACTTAGCTAAGATTCCAAAGTTTAGCATGCTGTTAATCATTTATCAACACCCTGCTGTTGCAAAGAATCTCTCAGCCTCAAGGAGTAACCTTGAGGCATCCCTACTCAAGGGGAGATCCTGGCACACAGCCCACTGCCATGCAGGAGATCTCAGTGGGCCCTGAGCTGTCCACAGTTTATGGAGTAAGATGGTTGACTCATAGTCTTGTTTACATAACGACTACAGAAACCTGGTTTGAGTCAGTTTTGACCAGGACTATGGTTACAGGGTGGTGGTGTACATTGTTCAGATCTACTCAATTATATTCAACATCTCTGCTGTCACTTTTTGGATGGGAGAAGTCTAAGCAAGCTTAGATGTGATTGCTACAATCTTATGATGATTTGTTTACATAACATCCTTATTCCAAATTTATTTATAATTTTCTCTGCACAGTGATGGAGCTCAGAAACATATGTATATGTAACATCTATAATACAGCACTGCAATATAGTACCATAGTACAATATGTTTAAAGCAATTTTTTTAACCAGGATATTGTTATCTATTTGATTTATGCCCATGTATTAATATGAGTTACAACTTGGTTGTTTTCTAGACATAACAGTATTTTATGTGTCTTACAAAAATAAATCCTTATTCCTGTAAGACATAGCACTAGTAACCACCACAGATTTTAAAAGATAAAACACATTGCATGTGGCTACAGTGTCATATAGTCAGTTACTGGAGACATATTGGAAAAGAATTTTGCATCACTTGTTTACTGACAATACTGGACACTGAGGTAAGCATCCTCAGAAAAGAAACAAGATGGTTCTGTTTCCGTGGTACAAAAACATGCTTGTTCTAGTTGTGGCACTAGATGACAGATTCCCAAGCAAAATGCCTAACCTTCTTGAAATATCCTATATTCAGAAAAATGGCTAGCTGCCTTAATCATAAATGCTTAATCCAAACAATCACTGGTAGACCGCTCCTGAAGGGTCTACCCAGGAACAAAAAGTACAGTGATTTGCTTTGGTATTTTTCAAACCTGTTAAAGACAAAGACTGAAACAAGCATAAAAATACTAACACAACCACTAGTTCTGCAATTAATTTTAGGCACCATCTTTCTGCACTTATTTCATTATCCCACCTGACATTTTATTCACTTAGTCACAATCACACTGCAGGAAAATTGTAACCGTGCCAACATAACCTAGAATAGAAAGACATAGAACATCACACATTTCCACCTTTTAACAATCAACGGTTGTGGGTTTTTTCACAATGTTAGACATAAAATCTTTCATTCCTAATTTGCACAATATGCTTAGTCTTTGCAACATGGCACATTTGCATATTGAAATGAATGGAAAACAGGAATAATGAAATCTGGGAAATCTGAATATCAGGAACAAGAGAAAAAAAGGTTAAACTCCTTTATTACTTTAATCCTTTCAGGATGTAGCTTATGGATAAAATCTTTTGATGGTGAGGTGACAATCTATTTAATTATATGTGTTTCAGTAGATACTTAGATATGCATAGACTGGGCTCTAAATTTTTTACATTATAATGTTAAGCCTCCATTCACCCCTGATTGTATCTTATTGGCACATTGGACAGAGATTTCCATTTTTCCAAAAACAACTTGAAGAGGTTTTGTTCTCAGCTAAAATACCCAGTCAGTTCATCCTTCTTTGTTTAGATTGCCATTACCCTAACCTTCTGGAGATTTGAAAGTATGTCGGCCATTGCATATTTTCTGTGCAAATCTTCAGATGACCTGCAACCCATAAAATTATAATGACTCTTAAGAATGAGGATTCCTTTCTCCTCCTCCTTGCATTAGAGATCTATGTTTTAGTACCAAAACTATTTTCAACACCTCAGTAAATGACCTGGTTACTGGGCTCCCACAGCTCCTACTGAAGTCAAGGTGAGTTACTTTTTACATTGTCCTATTTCTTTCTCCAACACATTTACATGGCAAAATTACAACTTTATGATCATTAATAACAGTTACAACTCTGCAAGCTAACATAATTACAATAAAATTGTATGCTTCAGGGCATAAACTGATAATCTGTGGGAGTCAGAAAAGAACTTTTCTTCTTTCTATGACATTAAACAATGGTCAGGTGCTTTATGGTGGTGTTTGCTGTTATTTGAAACACTAAGTACAGACAGCTGTTTATGGAAGCAGAATGCCAGAATAGGTTTAATAATGGCAATAATCCAATATTACCCCTTTTATGTTCTCATAAAATCTCACTCATTTTATCTCTTACTGTGACAAATAATACTGAAATTACAATGACACATAGGTCATTTTCATGCACTAGTTCATTTGCTAAAAGAGAACTTCTCTGTTTTCACAAGTTATTTGTCAATATTCTTCTGTTTTTAGAACCACAAGCCATGTGATTAATTCTGGAATCAAATCTTAAAATGAAGAATGGAAAGTTGCTAGGAAGAAATGAAAGTAGAAGTATTACTTAAGTGCAAGTGATTTCAAACTTCCCCCAAAAAATATGCTCCAAAGCCATGTTTTCCTATATTCCATTTTGCTTAGTACAGAAAAATACAAGGAGCAAGAAACAGAAGAAAATAATCCAATAAAAATAATGCAAAATTAATTACAGAAACGATAACAAAATGAGAATACAATACACATACCCTAGATTATGTTCTTCAGTTCCTTGGATGATCTGTTTCTATTGAGGTTTGGCTATTTTTATTTTTTTTTAATTCTAAACAAAAAAAAAAAAAAAAAAAAAAAAAAAAAAAAAAAAAAAAAAAACACAAAACAAACAAAACCCCCCCAACAGACAAAATCTACTTTTATCAACATTTAATTAATAAATTGGTCGGCTTGTATTCTTTCTAAATTCAATTTCTTACAATGTTACTCAACAGTTTTGCAAGATGGTCACTGAAATCAAGAACTAAGTTTAAATAAGTAGGTTATCCTCTCAGAACTAACATTATTGACTTGAATCCCCAGTCAGAATTTTTCAAATCATTAACTACATTCTATTGGTACCCTTAACAGTTAACCCTCCCCACGTCTCTCCCCTGGTGCAAATGCCCAATTGTCTCCACCAATTACAGTGGAATCAGAGGGAGATTGAAATCATTAGGGCACAGTTAGCCTCTGGGAATATTTCCTTAGATACTTAACTTTGTTGTTAAAGCTAGATGAAGTGGCTGTACACGATTCTGTATATGAAACAAGGAAAAAATCACTAGAAAATTAAACATGTCATTATAATATGTGGATCCATAATAAATAAAACAGATGTAGTATCTTGGAAAGTGAGATGATCAGGAAACTGTTACCTTGGTTCCCCAGCAGCTGGCATGAATATCTAGTAGATAAACAGTCCAGCACCACACCATTTACCTCTTTCCCATCCAGAAAATTGTCCTCATATCACAGTTCGGTGTTCAGTTCCCAAATGAGGAATGTATTCAGACAACCTGTCTCAAGTCTCTTGGTAAATATTGCCTTGTGCCATCATCATTCTCCGTCTTCGATGTATTATAATTTCAATTTCATGTAATGCTTGAAAGAAAAGGTATAATAAGAGTTTGCCTAATTTCACTGACCTATCCAAGCACCCAGATGCCAAATTTCTGTGATACATGAGCTGGCATCAAGGTTATCTCTAACAGTCCTTTCCACTCTTCTCTTTTTTTTTTTTTCTTTTCTTTATTTTTATTTTTTTTTTCTTTTCACATCAGACTGCCTTCATTGAAAGATCTGAGTTTGCAAAAAAGTAATAATAGTGCTTTGGAAAAATGAGAGGAATCCCCAGTCAAAAATCTGCACTAATGAAGCTTACATGAGAGCTCTATTTTATGTTCCTCTCACATATACCAAAGACAGAGGTTATCTTTCTCTCTGAAGCTCTGTCCATCTGTGTTCTTTGCTAAATTAATTAATTTAGATGGGAATAGTCTTTATTGTTCTTTAAAACTTGACAACATAGATACGGTTAATTCACAAACCTGTACACTCAAGTATCCATATCAGAAATAGTCAAATCAAGAAATACCTATGATGCCAAGAGACCTCTATAATTAGGCATAAGCAACCCACAGAATTTGACTCTGAAGCATTAGATATTTATAAAGACCTATGAAGATAAAATCCATTTTCTTTTTCAGACAGGCGTGAGAAAATCACACTGCACTCACTAGTAATGAACAAAAGAAGAGGATTAATTTATTTAAAAATTTAAATAAATCACTAAATTCTGGACAAGGAGAAGACATTTAGTTTTGACAAAGTCTCATATGGATATTTTTAGTCTGTGTTCTACATGAAGGGTGTGTTTGTGCATGTGCAAAAGAATAAGACTCGGATTAAACTGTGGGTGTAGATTTTTCACTGGATCTAGATCTATTCACTTGATCTTAATTTACTGTTCTTGAAGTTGGAGCAGGATCCTGATTCAGTTTTCACAACTAAACTGCAAACATAAATCCGAACATACTCTTAATATGGGAGCAGTCTTTGTGGATTAGGCATATAACTGCTTTAAAAAACAGCAGAAATCATCCTCAGAAAAAAAAAAAAACCATAGATACTCAGTATCTGCGAGAGTTGCTCATTCCTGAAAGAAATATTTTATATTAAAAAAAAATCCCTTCAGAATAAAATCTCAAAGACTGAATGGATGAAAACATAAGGATTCCCTTTGGATGTTTAATTACCCCTGCTTCAAGTCAGAAAAAAATCATTATTCCCTTTAGGATGTGCTCTGCAATGCTAGCTATGCTAATCCAAGAAGGCTACTGGAGCAAAACTTTGAGGCATGAGTAAAGAAATGTTTTCTGAAATCAGAAATCTGAGATAGAAATCAGACAGCTGGAATCTCTAGAGGTATAGTGATGAATTTATTTGGTTAGGGGGTATTGCTGCCTGCTTTACATTTTCATTTACTTTTTTTTTTTTTTAAGTCAAAGACTAGCATGCATGAACACAAATCTACCTTGTGAAGACTGCAAAACTGCTTCATCTATCAAATCCATAAAGATGCTTATAGATTTGTCATTATGCTCATATATTTTTACATTTATTGCTACATAGAGGTACCATCTGTTTTCAGTCCAAATGAACACTAATAGCAACCTAAGTCTGTAACTCTGACAAATCCAGAGGTCAAATAGTTCCCTAGAAACATTCCGCCACTGCAAAGAAAAATAAGTAAAGGGATAATGCTGCAAATAACTGAGCTGTAGCTCTGTAGCTCAGCTGGAATTCATAGTCTATCTTCTTTTGGGATTACAAAGCATTTCTTTGCCAAAAACAAAAGCTGGAAAACAGTAATTGATATAGAAATTAAGATACATTTTATGCATTGGTATTTTGATATGAATACTTCAAGAAGAACTAAAAACTGACTGAAAGGTAATCAAATCTTCATAATAACAAATCCTATTAGCAGGAAGTTCGTAATGCACAGATGTAAACTCTTTTGACATTCAGTGAGAGGAAAAATAAATAGAGGGCAAAGAAAGTTTAAAGTCATTTTGGCAAAACTAAAACACTGTCACAGCGAACTTAGAAAAATGGAAATGAGTATATATAAAGAAAAATGATCCCATCCAGCTGAAGTAAAAAATGGTAAACATCATTTCCAACATAATACAGCTAAAATAGAGTATACAGCAAATATACTAGAGAAAAATATTTTAAATTCAACACAGTTGGTCATTTGTGCATTGCAATCCAATTCTAGCTGAAATGACACATGACTGGGATCTGGTCCAGTGAGTTTCCATACATTAATACACTATCAACAGAATAATCAAGTAGTGAAATGCAGTATTCTGATGCTAGTATTCCAGATTGTAAAACTATGGAGGGACCCTGTATCCTGTAAAAAAAATTACAATTTTATAACTGTTCTCCTTCTTATTTTGTAGGAGCCATGCTGTCATGTAATAAGCACCAAGCATAAATTTAATATGAACCAGACTAGGCTTATTCATTTCTGATTTTACTGTCATTCTCGATATCTTCTTTGTGTTTTGCACAGGGAAACAGTAGAAGAATCATAGAATCATAGGCTGGTTTGAGTTGAAAAGGACATTTAAGGATCACCTAGTTGCCACCAGGATTACCACCCTGTCATGGGCAGGGAGAACTTCCACTAGACCAAGTTGCTCAAAGCCCCATCCAACCTGGCCTTGAACACTGCCCAAGTATTATTATTATTCTTAACCCAAAAGTTTAATTAATACCAGACCTCTTTTTGAATGTATACCTTCTGAAAACAAAATGCAATTAACATAGGGATTTTTAGCTGTCATTCAAATGTAATATAGATATTTATATTTCAATGTAATAGCTCTTAATTCCAGTATTTTTGTAATGTCTGAAAGAAATCCACCAAATTTGTTCAAATGTGAAACTTTTTACTTGATTTTCTATGTGTATGATAAACACCGATACATTTTTGTGCCTTTATACATATACTTCTATATCCTCTGCATTAAAGACTTATTCTAAGTTAACTACAAAAACTACAGAGCTTTGAGTAAGGAAACCAATTTTATAGGAACAACATTATAATATTTTTATCTTTAGTTTGAGGAAATAAAAAATACAACAATTTTCATACCAAAAGATGGATTTTTTTCCAATACAAAAGTCTGCAGAATGTAAAGACAATAGAAACCTAATGTCCAACTCTTTTCAGCTATTGGAGGTATATTTTAAAATAAAATATTCCATGCTCTAACAGCCTTGCACCATCACCTTTCTGTAAGTGGATATCTTTAATAGATATATTGAAATAATTTAAAGTCAATAAAAGGACTTTCATTTTCTTTAGTGACTTTGGATGAGGCTCAAAACCATTTATTTCTACCATTTTAGTTTTTTCTCCCATTTTTCATATCCAGTTTGAATTCAGAACATGACTGATTTCAGTTAACATTAGCCTTTAAAAGTGTTAGGTATTTAGGATGCCTTTATAGTCAATTAAGATATCTCTCTGGGATATATATCACAGAATGTTTAGAGGTGCTTGTCTCTTGCTCCTGCATACTGATGAAGCCTAGATAGGAGTACATTGCTAGATTTGTGACAAGGAAAAATGTATTAAGTGAATCCCAACCTGTCCATTTTAAGGTCTTCAGCATATTTAAAAATTACATATCCAGATCCCCTAAATATGCATACCAAATTTTGGATCGCCTTAGTAAATTGTACATTGATGATAGCAGTGAACTACCTAACGGGTAACCTCGTGTACATGCTAAAAAAAGTATCTTCTTATTTCTAAGGATGGTATTTCAATTAAATTATCCTTGCATTCACAGACAGCTCCACTGAACAGGAAGAGTCTTTTGTTGGTCTTCTCTTTCTAAAGGAGAGTGTTTTAAAAGAATTTGTCTTTCCCCTTTCTATTTCTTTTAACATAGAGCTCTCTGTCTATGTTTAAAGCCAAATAAATAACCTCTCTCAACACAGTCTTCCCACTGTACCAACAGCTGTGCCAGCAGGATTTTTGGGGAAATCCAGAATTGCCAGGTGAAGGAACTGGTCTTCATGAAAATAATTTGGAGAGGAAGAAAAAAGGGAAACAGAAAGTAATTATAAATTGAGCCAGTTCCCTAATCTCAAGCCTCACAGACAGCTGTATCAGTGGATATAACTGGGACAGGAAGGGCCTGGGCAGCTGTAAATGGCAGCAATGGAACTGATTAAAGAAGTATATGTCAAAACATACCTTGACTGTAAGAGGTTCAGCCCTTTATGGCAGCCACTTGATTGCTTACTTCCCTTGATATTTCATTCTTCTAACAAAAGACTCTATACTATAACCTTTACTTGGGCTAAGTAGTAGTTATTAACCCATGCTTTCACACTGAAGTGCCAATGCAGTCGGTGGGAATACTTACATCAGTAAATGCCACATGGGTGTACTAAGGATTATGGCATTGGACTCTTCCATGTATTCATACGATGCTCAGTCAGAAGACATTTCTGGCATATAAATGCCTCTGGGTATCAGGGTTTTGTTTTGCTTTCATTTGCTAAACATACAGGTACATCTAAGACAAACGAAATTAAAAGAAAATGTGAAAAAGTCAGTAAGTCATTCACCTTATCCACTCAGCATCACTAGAATTAATAAACAGCAGTATTAAAAGGCAATAGCACTAGGAATAGTCAAGTAGTGTAAAATAGCTATCTACTTATTTTACATAATGCATTATCTTTAGAATGCTCCACTCAAAGGAAGGAAAATTTTCAAGACTGGGCCCCAGAACCACATGAGAAAGGAGTCAGTGTAAGGTTTATTTTGAATAGGACTTCATAAGAATGAGACTTCTTATGATACAGATGGTAGAATCTTGATGAATACAAAAGTTTTTATTATAGAATAATGAAACATTTCAAATTTTGCTAGTGCTTTAAATTATTCTGCCTCCATGACCTGAGGAGAGATGAGTTTAAACAGATGACTTACTTTTATTGAACTAACACTGGAAAGAAGTTCTGAATACTTACCTCTTGCATTTCAAAGCACTTCCCGTAGCCAATAGCTTAGCCTTACTCTGCTGCCTCATAGAATTGATTCTCTTTATTACTCTTATCTTCTTTTATCACATAAAGAATACCAAGAACAACATTATTTTTTCAAGGATTCTCCATCCCCCTTACAGGCAAAAAACCCAACTGTCCATATCCTTAGAGCTAGCCTAGTCAGGCTCATCTATGCTGGATACTGTTAAGAGTTTATGGTGAATGAACCATTCTTAGAGGTAGATTACTATTAGTTTAATCTGAATTGGTCACCTGAAGCCCTAATCAATTACTAATCATGTTCATGTAATCATGGAAAACAAATCTGCATCTGAGCCACTAGGAGAGGAAGAAAGGCAATAAGGACATTTTTGCAAGCAAAAAAATGGCAAAGGAGAAAGAAGATAAAGAGCTGCAATTGTGTGGGAAATAAACACCAGGAATAAAAGGGCATTGTTAGTAGAATAAAAATATTTTTAGAAATCAGATATCAAATAAATTAATATTTCTCATAAAGCTATTATTAACCTTGTTTTTTAGCCCATGAAGAGTGGTGGAAATTTACTGGCAGCATCTCAGTGACAATGATGCCAGACTGAGAGAGCTGGCTGTTCAGCCTGGAAAAGAGAAGGCTTCAGGGAGACCTTGTAACAGCTTTCTAATACCTAAAAGGGGCCTAAAAGAAAGTTGAGAGGTACTTTTAAAAAGGGCATGCAGTGATAAGGGAGAACGTACTTAAACTAAAAGATAGTAGATTTAGATGAGACATTAGGAAGAAAATCTTTCCTGAGAGTGTGGTGACGCACCGGAACAGGTTGCCGAGAGAAGCTATGAATGCCCCATCTCGGGCAGTGTTCAAGGCCAGGTTGGATGGGGCTTTGAGCAACCTGGTCTAGCTGTTCCTGCCCATGCAGGGGGTTTGGAACTAGGTGATCATTAAGGTCCCTTTCAACCCAAACCATTATATGTTTCTATGTCATAAAAGGATATAAATGGGAAGGAAGCAAAGAAGGACGAAGGGGATACAAAAATGACTTTGATAATAAACTTCAATTTACTTTAATGGCAAGCTTCAATTTGTTCAGAAAATATGAGTGGGCTATATATCACAGCACACGACTCAAGGAGCAGGAAAATTTTCCCAATTAAATACTCTGATGTGATGAGTACACAAGAGAGGGAACACGAACAAATTATTAACAAAAACAAAGGTCCTATGTCCAGTTTTGAAATATGTTTATGTGTCTTATTATGCAAACATCTCATTGCACCAGGCCTTCTGTATCAGCACAAACATGATGAGATGAAAGAGAACATTATCAGTTATTTTCCTACATTAGTGCAACCTCAATGACAGGAAAAAAAAAGCTAAATTACAGTTCTAGATGAAATTGAAGAGAATAAATGCTTTTGAATAGATTGCAAGTAACAATGGGAATCACAAGATAGTTCAAAAAAAAAACAGGAGGAAAAAATACACAGAATTTTTATAAGCTTTTTAATAACATTCTGAAAAATGTTAGATTTTTCTGGCATATGTGGGATAAGCTTTTATAATTTTATTTTTCAACAAGCACAGGATGCATAATAAATACTCCTGTAATGTTATTTAATAGCATGAGATGTTGAGATTACTTGCAAAGCCCATACTTGTAGGAGATCAAATATACTTGCCACTTAAAGCCCAAGCTCATGAGTATACAACTTCCTTTGCTTTCTTTTTCTAAGCACCGGATGCCAGGAACAGTTGAATTTCTTAAGAGGCCACTTACAGTTTCTATTTGCCCTTGAGTGTAACAACCAGGCTGATGCTCTAACCTGAGTATGTCCTTCTGAGGACAAGTGCACTGCTGCAGAGTACAGCGGGAAGCAACTTAAACTGCAGAGATGAAAAACAGGTATGTGGGAGGCTGAAAAAGTAAAACTAGACTACATCACAGAGACATTACTTAATTAAAGAAGTGCTAAGATTTCACTGAAGTCTTGCATTTGATCCAGAGTAACCTGAGTCTCCAGCATAGGAATCCTCCAGGACAGGCAGAAGGGAGCGGCAGTTTGCTGCCTTCTAGTCATGTAGTCTGCATTGCCAGTAGTGCCCCATGAAGTCTTGTCAGCAGTACTCCTACTTATTTTTTCACTAAGATAAAATCTCTACCATTTCTTCATCACATAATGCAAAGGATAGTCATCTATAATTCACTTATTTCCCTTTTATTTGCAGTCTCCCCAGTTGTCAGGGAGTTTCCTATGGTTCTGAGGAGACAAATCACTTCAAGTTCAGTGCAGGTCCTTTCTACCTACTGGTCTGAATCTTATTCTGGATGAATAAGACCTTATTCACACTACTAAATACAGTGAAATGTTTGACATGGCAAAACTTGTTCTATTTAAGAAAGTAGTATTTGGTCCGCTTTTAGTTCTTCAGAAATTAACTGATAGCTGAATTGAAAAGACAAGTAAACTTAGAAAATATTGAAATCATTACAGGAGTCTTTTCTCTCTCTAAAGCACCATAGACAAAAAAAAATTGACAACTGAAATGAAATAAATTCTTATCAGTGGTCACCAGGGGCATCAAGAAAAGGCTTCAGAAATGGAAACAATATGTTTCTAATAACTATAAATAAATTTCCTTAGAAATAGATTAAAATACAGACTCCAAATGGCTTCAAGAGATATTTTAGTTTGCTTATGGGTAGGAAGTGATAAAATAGAAAACTATAATTACTATATTACTGAAAAAGACAAGTGTGGTGAGACAGATACCCTTTCTGATATTTTCAAGTGGTTTTTTTTTGAAGATACTCAGTAAAATTATGGAACTGATAAGATGATCTGGTTTATCCAAATGACTCACTGTTTCATGTAGCTTTTTCTTTGCTTTTACATCTTTAACATGAAGATTTGTTGGAATTTATTCATATACTTATTAATGTATATAACTTTCATATGAAAGACTATATGGATTGGTTCAGGACCAGTGCCACTTTCACTATAGATTTGCTTTGTGCTTAACACCAGCAAATCATAATTCTGGGAATAGGAGATATGAAGTTCCCGGTGAGCTACTATTCAATGATTGATTGGTTTTACTTTTATAAAGTGAACACAATTTACCCACAGTGATAAAATTATTTACTTAGCCATTTACCTAGTATTTTTTTGTTAATTGAAACTGCTTGCGGTTATTGCCACCAATATATAAGCCCAGTGTTTAAACCTGAAAATCTAAACACTGTATTTCTGATCAGAATTTTATCACCAGTGTGAGTTCGACTGTACTGACCTTATCCTTGTGTCTCTTTGTTAATTTATTTTTTAATGAATGAAGTTCATTTCTGCGTGAAATCTTTCAGAGTTTCTAAATTAGAAAAGATACTTCATTAGATTTCTAAGTGGACCGACTTAGAAAATGAGTAAGATGGATTTTGATCCAATATTAATCTTGATCTTCTTGATCATAAGGAAACAAGAAATATAAAACAACGTAGGGCTTAAAGTTCTTATTTTGCTACTTGTGTATGTTAGAAGCAATTAATTGCACAGCACCAGCAGTAGCTTTTGCGGCCTAAAACTATTCAATGATTGCGTAATAGGCTAGTGCTGTGTTTCAGAAAGTTATTAAAGTATCATAAACATAAAAATCAAGATCCACCTGAGAAAAAAAAGACAATAATCAGATAAGTGAAGATTAATTATATAGAAAATTCCAATCATCTTCCTGTTTTTTTCCATATCCAAATACATAAAACTAAATATTTTCTTTCTTCTAGATACAACTCACTAAGGTTTTCTTCACCTTTCATAGTATTCCATGTATCCTCACAGCAGTAGTATATAGCGGACATAGTAGTATCTAGTGTGTCTTTATATACAGTTTGCAGACAAAGAGATAAAGAGACAAATGAGATTAATTAAAAGCCAGAAAAGATGACTACAAGAAATAGGACTTGAAATTTGGTGCCCCAAATTCTTCTATTAAGTATGACTTTATAAATTGAAAGTAGAGTCTTTTCAATTCCACAGTATGCTCAGAACCAGAAACTATACCAGAGCTTAATTTTTCCTATTGACCTATGAACTAAATGCAACAAGACTACTACTTTAAATTTAACCTAAGAGCTGTTTCTCTTTCAATAATTTCAATAAGAATATTTTTATTATTTTATTCCATTACTGATTAAGTTTCACAGGCTGCTTGAGGATTTTGCCTCTAAAGAAAGATACCTCAACTTTTCATGCTTTGAGAAATATGTAAAAACCTGATTGTTTGAAACTGGCAAATAAGTAAAAGTACACTAAGAAAAAAAGAGAATAAAAAGAAACAAAAAGAAAGTGCTGCTGCATGGAGCAAAATGAAGGAAAGATAAACTGTTTGAGTTACAAGACAGTCAAGTTGCCACCTATCAAAAAGAAGAAAACACTTCAAGAATAGAAATGTGAATGTGGATGTTTTAAGAGAATTTCACTTGGTGGAATTTGCTGTCATGAAAATCAATGTAATGTACAAACTGAGTTTTAGTTGGTCTCATTTAGCATTGACATAGCTATTAAAGACAAAGGTGAAAATACTATCTGAAAACCAATCTACCTGCTAAACATCAAATAACCTCCTGTAGATTATAATCGTGGAGAATATATAAAGCCAATACACCATTCCGGGAGCAACAGTCAAAGAAAGCAAGGATTATTTCCAGAATGAAAGAGGGAATGTTTGTATGTGTTACACTACAACGTGGATTATAAAATACATTAATAGCTTTAGATAGTCATAACAACAAAGCTCAGTTTGATTCAACTTTTGAATCTCACTTCCCTTTCTCTTTCTTCCTGTGAAGATCATAATTTTTAAAAATCCAGATTTTGAGTGCTAGGCCTTTATAGACAGAGCATAGCTAAACTCAGATATGCAGACAGACCTACCTTAGCATTCAGACTGTCGTATATTCTGTAACTTCTTTGTAGATAAATAAACATGGTATATGAGAGACATCTATCTGGCACACAGCATGAAAGCTGAACAGAGAAAAGAAAGTCACTGAAAAAGATATAACAAGCAACAACTCCTCCCACCCCCAGTAAACAACTGAGAATAAAAAATACTGTGCAGCCATAACACCATTATTTATGCTGTTCTAGCAAAGATCCCTAGTCACATAAATTTTTTATAACTTTGTCTTAGCATGATCTTAATACTGATTTTTGTTTTCCTGACCTTTTGGAGTCTTAAAAGCTGGTATATTTCAGTCCTACTCCTTAGGGTGCTCTAATGTTCTTACTGGAGTAATTGCTGCCTTCTTCATCCATAAAGGAAATAGACTCTTGAGATGCTTGGATTTACAACTTATTTTAAATGCCTTAACTGGACACATAATTAATTACTTAGTAGTCATTTAAGATATACTAAATGGTGTAAATTGCATTAATCATATTGCTCATAATTGTTCCTACAAATTAGGAGAGCAAAACTAGAAGATCTACTAATATCAACAGGTAGACACTCAAAGAGCTCACAAAATGAAATCATATATCAAGAACAGGCTAAAAGAGATCCAACAAAATGCGGCGGGGAAAGGCATTAAATTAATCCAGATTTTCCCTTTTGCATTATGAAAAATTTCCATCTGTGTACTTTGTTTTCTCTGCATTATCCATCCACCAGCTCTCAGCTGAGGAGCAAGTTGTTCCACTCCAACTTTTGGGAAGGAGTCTTAGTATTAGTTGAGACTTCTCCCAACTTGCTTGTTGTTTCTGTTTCTTCTTATGAAAGCAAATATGACAAAATCAACTGATAAGAATGCCTTTAAAAGTTGACATTTATGACTTTCACAACTTACAATGCAATAGAAATAAGACAATTCAGCTTTAGTTTAGAATAAGATAGAGCATGAACTCAGAGCTGAATTCAGAGATTGGTTCATTTCTCTAGATGTTTGAATTCAAAGGCCCAAAAACTAGGTCCCAACAGCTGATGAATACCACTTTTTTCATTGGGAAATAGTAAATTAAAGCTAAATCTTCCTTATTACTGTATGTATTTTTGATGTATTAAGCATTGAAAATCCCAGAATAATCACTGAGCAGTTCTAATCAAATAATTGATCAATATTTTCTTTTTCCTGTTAGAAAACAAATTATGAGTGTTGCATTCAAAATCTTTTATGGGCATGAAAAGAACACATTTTACTTGAGGATCCAATAATTTATTCTGAGTCAATTAAAATAATGCTAACAGTCTAATCGAAATACAGCACTTATAAAAATAAAACAGAGCATCACAGTAAGTTGTCAAAATCCAAAGCTGTTTGCTAGTAGCTTGGGAGTCAGTTTAGTAGTAGTCAGCGGGAGTCCTCTTGTTTGGTCTATGTGCCCTTTTGTTCAGTGATTCTCAATTACTCAGGTTTTCTATCCTTTTTGTTGACTTTAAAATTAATTTTCCTTTAAACACTACCAGATGTGATCTTTATGATCTCTGTTTGCAGACTAAGACTTTTATCATAGCCCAGTAAATACATGAGTGACATTGCTAGTAACAGGCTCTGTAATGACTATGTAGGGCCTCAGGACTGAGGCTTACAATGTTAACTTTGTCTGAATTTCCTTGAACCTTCCTGGAACTTTGTTTTTATTTGATTTGCCTGTAACAGCAACTTTTCCAACCACTGGGGCTATGCTCAATTTGTTTTATTTTACTTATGCTTGTGAAGTGTAGCTGTAGTTTTTATATAGATAGAAAATACAAGCATGAGATGGTAAGAGACAAAACACAGGATCCAGATCTCAGGGCTATAAACAACTCAGAGAAATGCAGACATAGAGCTCTTTTTAGGATTTGTCCATAAAGAGGATGAAGAAAAAACAATATAAAATGCACCTCATGTATAAAATGGTTACAGACCACTGAAGAAAAATCAAACTGCAAACTGGGTTTACGAAAGACATAAAAATAGCCCAGATGAATCCTGGAGGGAGTAAGAGGAAGAAACCATCAAATTAACAACATGCTCCTCCGTAGGAAGGATTTAAGATGCTGACTACTTGCCATATCCCTCCAGATTGAAACTGTTTACCTCAGCATACAGAGGAGCAGCGGAAAGATGGGCACAACTCCAGAAAAAGGGGTGGGTACTTGGATGTGTGTATAATAATTTTATCTGTATTATAAAAAAGGGTTGTTTTTTTGTTTGTTTTGGTTTGGTTTTGTTGTTTGGTTGCAGTTTTCCCCCCATAATGGTAGTGCCCTTTATTTTCTTTTTCTGTAATAACTAAATCTGAACTAATAGAAATACTTTGATTAGACTGTTAAGATTTGAACTGCATGAACAATAAATTTTTGGCTGTATATATAAAGTGTCTGCCCGTAATAAGATTTCAGTACTAGCGAATAACCTCTGGTATGATCCTGCGTCCACTCATCCATATCACTTTTTATTCAGAAATAATTAAATCTGTACAGAATAACTATAAATTAAAGCAAAATTTCAGAGTTACTTGGAAAATTGCTAATATATGCCAAACAAGATAAAATAACTGAGGCCAAGAGAGCACAAATAAGTACTGAGTCTACAAAACCTGGGGAAGATGATTGGATAAAGCAAAAACAAAACAAAACAAAAAAACAAAACCAAACCAACCAACAAACCATCCAAAAAAAAAACCAAACCACAAAAAACCCACAAAACACAGGAGAGATGGGTTAGTAAAAGTAATTGATGAGAAATAGGAGAGCAGGGATGAGGGGTGTGAGAGACAAGTGCGCTATGAGAAGTACTATGAGAGTGAGATGAAGAAACAGTGAAGAATTGTGGAAGTGGTTATGACACATGAAGAAAACTGGTTTTAGTGCACTAAACCCCACTATTACTTCAAAATACTATTACGGAAGTCAGTGGCATAATTTTCCACTCTAAACTTTCAATTCTTCAAGTGAGGGTGTCTCCAAGTTGCTATCTTCATAACTTCCACCTTTGCCATTTTACGAAAGTTTGCCATTTTACGAAAGTTTACCATTTACTAGAATACTTATCATTGTTTTCCATAAAAGATCTATTTATTGAAATATGAGCTATTCACAACTAAAATGAGACTGGAAAATATTTTTTTTTATTGCAACAGTGTATAAGGTATCTTGGACTAAAGATCTGGTGCAGGTGCATTCCTTGCATCTCTCTAAAGAAAAAGGAATTCAGGGTAAGGAAACTGAAATAACTAAATGGCAAAGTGAAAAATTAGTTCTTAGCCATATGAAGCACACCAATTCCCCAAGGCTATAGAAAATGTGTAGATTTATTTAAATCTACATATATTAAAAGGATATTTGCATCATGGTAAAACCTACCTAAATAAATGCTAGCTTTCTTGTATTTTTAAAGTGTAGCTCAATATACAAAAGAGATTCCCAGCTAACAGTGAGAGCTGAGCCCTTCTTTTCTATTCCACTGGAGAGGCATATAGTTCTTTGTAGTGATAAATCATTTCATAACTACTTGCAAGTACTTCACAACATTTTCTAACTTAATTTTTTTAAAAAAAAAATCAATATAAGGAGCCAAATGTAGGTCCAAATACTGAAATTGATGTGTCATCAGAAGAGAGAGTTAATGAAGACAAGATGCCACTAAAAGGATTCAAGGTGTTATGAATGAATATTAAAGGCTCAGGCTTGACAACATCCAGACTTACATCAGCTTTTTATCAGCCGAGGATCTGTAAAGCAGCATGGGGTGAAATGTAGCCGACCTATATTATCTGAGATAGAACAACATACAGAAGTGGTCTCCCAGCTCCAGCAGGTTCCTAAGTGAGGCATCCACACTTTATACAGCTTCTTCCCCAAAAAGATCTTTTGGAGAAGTTACTTTTCTCCATGTACATTTCCAAATGATGTATCAACTAACAGAACCAGTCAACAGAGAACATAAGCTGCATCAAAACACTTTATCATGAACAGATGCCAAGTACTTTTCTGAGCAGACAGGACAAGTGGAGCAAACATAGATTTCTTTCACACAGCAGTCAAGTAGCACTGCTGTGTGAAAGCATTTAAACTAACAGAATTGAGACATTAAGTCTTGCCCATCCTGAAAAGGCTTAAACCTATAGGTCTGCCTTCTCAGAAAGCGTCTGGACTTTCAAACTGTACAGCAATCTGGGGCTGAGCTTATACCTTTTCTGATGAGTAGGGGATTATATTTAGCAACCAAATGTCCCATTAGGGAAATCATAGAGAGCAGAAGCAAATAGAAGCCTGATTGCTGAATGAGAAGGTCTCTGCTGAGATTTAAGATCCTTCTTCATTTCTGATCAATATTCCCAAAAGCAATAATATATTTCATCCAAGTATCTTGAAACGTAAAATGCAGTCTTTGACATTGAGTTCAGATACACAGTTACTCTCACCTCCTCAGCCACCTAATTAAATGACACAGCTCAGTAAGGCATCAATTTTGGGAAGTGCAAAATCCAGTTTTCTGGTCTTAATCAGTTAAATAACTACTTACATTTAACAATTAAATCTTATATATAATAATTAAACAAATAGAATAGCACAGTAAAGGGCAAAATAAGAGTAGCCTGTTACAGCTTTTTTTCCAGCTGACACTGTTCATTGGATTTCTCCAAAATTCACACATTTCATTGCATAACCCTATTTTTTTAATATTGAGCACACTGTTTAATCCAATTTTCTTTGCTTGGCTCTTTTAACAATATATCCACTTGCAAATAAAAATTATAAAAATAAAAAATATATTTTTAGTGTATTTATCAATTAAAAAAGCTGCAATATGGGGATGTATTTCAATGGATAACGTGCTTAGATTACCATAGTTTCTTAATATAATATTTTTTTAAAATTGTCTGTACTATACCATGCACTCAGTTAATCATATACAATATATATTCAACATATATCTGCCTTTTCATATAATGTGAATGTGCACAATGCATGATTATCCTTGGACTTTTTTCATTATTAAAGTCATGAATTTATTTATTTTTTTTTAATTTCAGCTACAGAAATTACATTGAACAACCCAAACTTATTGGAAGATTTGGAGTCTGCTTTTGCATTTCTGTGATCATTACTTGGTGACCTCAAGGCTACCTAGTTCTCTTCCTTTTAGAACTGATTATAGTTCTGAGTCAGCACCACCTTAAAAAGCTACAAACAATCAGTTTGCAACTATGGAGTTATTCACATCCCTGTTTTGCCTGGTTAAAATAAGGAACCTTGAACTTCAATCTCTAAAACCAATGTGGGAAATAGCAGGCATAATTTCAAACACTTTGCCTCATTCAGTTCAATACTATATACCTAAATCCCATTGCCCAGTCATCCTACCTGATGCTCAAGGCAGAATGGTAGGCATTCTCATCTGAGAGCAAAGGCTGCAGCTCTGGCTGGGGGTCTGTAATACCTACCCTGGTGGTGGCCAATGCCTCCACCTAGATAGAGCTGCTGGAGAGTCTGCAGTACAGACCTTATACTGCAGGAAATGCCTAGACCACTCTCCTGGGGCAGGGACAGGCAGCAGACCTGCCTGCAGATGGTGAGCCCATGTGGAGGACCTCCTGAGGCACATGGCTTGAGCTGCAGGAGGTGGTGAGGAGGCTGCATAACATCAGGAAGGTTTAAAAGGAGTTGGACACCTTGCTGCACTGGACCCACAGCCCACAGCCAATTAGCCTAAAATTCCTACACTAGAACACATAGAATGGAGGGGAACCGATAATTCAGAACAGAAGCTTGCAGTGGCATGGACCTGAAGGAGGAAGAGATTTTTTGCGAAGTCTGAAGTGCTCATGGAGAATCTGCTCTGCAGACTGAAAGGAAAAACCCAGTGCAGCAGGAAAGGTGCTGGAATACAGCAGCCCAATCTGCTCCTTGTATAAGAACTGGTGAAACTAAGAATGAGCAACAGGTGATAACAGGTGACTTAAATAACAGGTGACTCTCTTCGGAGAAGTGAGAAGGCACCCATTTGTCCATCTGATATCCTCAAGTCTTTCTCCACAGGTTTGCTCTCAATCTATTCTACTCCCAGACTCCAGTTGTGCTTGAGATTACCCTGACCTTGCACTTAACCTTGTTGAATCTCATGAGGTTTGTGCTGGCCCACCTCTCAAGCTTGTCAAGGTCTCTCTAGATGGCATTCCTTCCCTCCAGTGTGTCAACTGCACCACACAGCTTGGTGTCATCAGCAAACTTGCTGAGGATGCTCTCAATCCCACTGTCTATGTCGCTAACAATGATGTTAAACAACGTCTGTCCAAATACTAACCCCTGAGGAATGCCGCTCATCTCCTATCTCCACTTGGACGCTGAGCCATTGACTGCACCTGTTTGCAGCCATCCAGCCAATTCCTTATCCACAGAGTGGTCCATCCATCAAATCCAAGTCTCTCTAGTTTACAGAGAAGGATGTGGGACAATGTTACAGGCCTTGCACAAGTCCAGGTACATGACATCAGTCGCTCTTTCCTTATCCACCATCACTGTAGCTCCATTAGAAGTAGGACACCAAATTTATCAGACACAAGTGACCCTTGGTGAAGCTGTGTTGGCTGTTAGCAATCACCTCCTTATGTTTCATGTGCCTTAGCATAGTTTCCAGGAGGATCTACTCCATGATCTTCCCAGGTACTGAGGTGATATTGACTGGGCTGCAGTTCCCTGGGTCTTTCTTTTTCCTTTTTTAAAAATGGGGGTTATGTTTCCCCTTTTCAAGTCAGTGGGTACTCCACCAGACTTCCACGACTTCTCATATATGATGGGTAGTGGCTTAGACACTTAGCCACAATTCCCTCAGGACCGTGGATGCATGTCATCAGGTCCCATGGACTTAATATTCAAGGATCGCCTCCAAGTTCAGGAGTGATGCATCTCAGCAAAGAGGAAATCAGGTTTTAAACTAGAAGAGGGTGGATTTAGACTAATAGAAGGAAGAAATTATTTACTGTGGGGATGGTGAGACATTGAAATAAGTTGCCCAGAGAATTTGTGGATGCCCCATCTCTGGACTTAAGACCAGACTGGATGGGGCTTTGAGCATCCTGGTCTAGTGGAAGGTACCACTGGTTACTTCCAGGTTTTCTTCAAATTCACTGTTTCATGAGCTTGAAATTTTTCATTGTCAAAATTAAAGATTCTCTTAATTACATTTTTCACAGAATCAGTCTTCTTCTCTGAAGATCTTCTGTCTTTAAAAACTTGTATTTTCTAATAAAATACTTTTCATTTTTATACTTATGTCTGCTTATGATACTTATGTCTATTAATTTTAATTAAAAATGAATGGCTACAATATTTTGCAAGCTGATGCTTGAAATGTGTCCTTATCAGGATCACAGAATCACAGAATCAACCAGGTTGGAAAAGACCTTCAAGATGTTCGAGCCCAACCATTACCCATGTGTCAAGTCCACCACTAAACCATGTCACTAATGGAAAACTGACCTCCCCTTCATGGCTGCTCCTAATGATCTCCAGTCACAGCCACCCTTCATAGTGGCCCCACACTATATAGCTGCCACCTTTACCCCTCATGGCCAGCCTTCATCTCCCCTCAAGATGTCCCCTTATGGACACCTCTCTCACCGTGTGCTCACTGTGGGGTTTCGTCTTCTCCCCCAGCAAGTCTTCAACACTGCAGCCATTGCGCATCACATGAGGAAGCTCCACATGAACACTCACGGAGCAGCAGAAAACCCCCTCCCTGATACACAAGTCTCAAAGGCATCCAGACCCAGCACACCCAGGGCAGCCACCCAGCCAGCAACACCAGACGAAGACAAGGACACGTCAGTGCCTCCGGCCCCCACTCAGGGCTGTCCAAACCCTCCCGCTTAGCTGCAGCAAGACACAAGAATGAGAGAGGAAAAGCTACAAAGCCACTCAGAGAGCGGACTCACCAACCCATCCCACCAGCAGCAGCCTGGTCCTGCTGGAAAACCACAGCCCACCAAGCAGAACTTCTTGGTCCCACCTGCATGTGGAATGAGAAAAGGAAGACATCTTTCTGTTTCGAGACAGGATGATGGTTTTGATCAGGGAACAGAGTCCTGAAGGAACACAGATGAAAGAAATAACCACCTCTTTGGGTTAAAAACATCAATAAAGAACTTCTACTGTAAAATATTTATTGTTTAGATGACAGAAGAGAATTTTAAAGGAAAACAAAACAAAAAATTCAAACTGAATCTAAATTTCTGGTTTATATACTGTGTGACAGTTATCCTTGGAACACTGGCATAATAGTCTTCAGTACTTAAAGACAATCATTAGACTATATGATGGAATCCTGTGTGAGAATAGACTAAACTTTGATAATCTATCTAACATGAATTCCCCATTCCAATGAAGCAGCCTTTAACACTTCTAAAGGAATTGAAAGATTTACTTCTGCAAAGACTCCAACACCAAAAGTTACTACGATTTCAGAAGTCCCATGGATTGAATATTTTAGGATTATGTCCTAAAAACCAGACTAACTATTCAATAACTTTTATTTACTCTGGTAGCTTTTTTCTGGCTAACATCTTTATCAAACTATATTTAATGCTGAGCAGCTCTTTTTCATGTTAGTCTGTAAAACTAGATTGTTTCCTCTTCTAATTAGATTTTAATTTTCATGAAAATAGTATCTTTGTTTAGAAGCATTTACATCTTATTTTTTATGAGAGCCATCTGTGAAATCATAATCATTTTCATGATAATTTGTGATATTACAAACAGAAGATTATTCAAGTTGAGATGATAAGCATCTAAGATCCTGTTTTCATTCAAGGTTCTTGGCCATATAGAAAATAAAAAAATGGCTTATATAAAACTACACTGCATCAGTAGACACTGTGCTGAGAGCATTGGAGACTAATATTTATCTGCAGAGCAGGTGTCATTACTTTTAGCATCTCACACACAGACATATTGGTAGGTGTTCCAGACCTGTTTTGGAAGAAGCACATCTGAGAGAGCATGAGAAGGTTGCTGATTTTCCTTGTTCACCAAGAAAGGGTGACACAGAGGCCAGTTTTTGTAGGAGAATGACAGAGCCGCTTATGAAAAACATTTGATGATTCACTGTATAGCTTGAGAAAAGCTAGTATAACTTATTGTGAGAGATATAGCAAACCACTTTTATTTAGAAATTCTGATTTGCTACATACAAGTGCATCTTAGCACTCTTTATAGAATGCTTTGTTTTTAATCAATATAAACATTTTATTTAATCTGTGGGTTGTTGGGTTTTTTTTAAACCCACTTTTCATCTTCCTTCACACAGTGTTATCAAGCACTTTAAATGTAAATGGAATTTTTATTTTTTAACAGCTCATCTGTTCAGCCTGAATATATAATCATCTGTCTGTGGTAATATAAATTGTTGCTATAGTTTGTACTTTTGAATAACTTATGCATTTTGCACTATTGAAAGATATTGTCATTTTAGTACCTGGATTCTGGAATTTTGACCCCTTTTTGACCAAACATGTGATTACTTTTTCATACCTTTCAGATCATCTTGTAAGACAAAGATATTTCCAGAAGTTCCCAAGGAGTAGAACAGTGGATTTAAAATAATTATGTTAGCACAGATCTCAAAGTATATCATATTACATCAAATGCTTAGTGTGGAGAGCTTTGTTAACGAATGGCTCGAAGATAAAGGCCATAATCAAGTAAGTTCAGTATAACAAAGAACTGTTG
>JARCZZ010031920.1:0-14407 GCA_030323915.1 Brotogeris chrysoptera
ACCTTAGTTACTAAACTGTTCTTATCTCAACCCGTGGGAGTTGCATTCTTTCGGTTCTTCTCCCCATTTCCCCCTCAGCCTTTGGGGGGGGGGGAGGAAAGAAGGGGAGGAGTTTGATTTACGACTTAAACCATGACAGTCCCCTAAACGAAGTATTTAATACATGAAACCAGGTAACTGTCTGTCTCAGCTAAGCAGCTTTTCCTCTTATGCATATTTATTGCAACCCTCCCTCTCCCCAGTATTTTCACCTCCTAGTAAGATACAACCTTTTAGTTTCTCCCCTTTCTCCCTATCTTCTGCCCTACCCCTTGTGTAATATTATCTGTACAAAGAATAGGTTGAATGGGTAAAAGAGAAAATGGTCCTCCTTAGCCACAGCCGGTTTTCTTGGGATATGGGGACTGAGGCTCAAATGTTGTTGCTGAAGGTGATATAGATATAGCTAAACTTATCACTGGGAGAATATATGAGGTTCAGTGTAAGAATTAAACTAGTTAAATAAGTGAGAGAATACATCTTTTGAGAAAAATCTTTTGGATTTTGGTGCTTGTCAGAAACCAGCGCAGTAGCATTTTAAAAGCCTGAGCAAAAGTTAGCATACATACAAAAACCATTAAAAAAAAAATAAAAAAATCCACACATTTTGCTCCTTCCTTTCTGATTTCTGGTATTAAAAATGTAAAATCAAAAGCAAATAAATCAAATGTGTCAGTATGTGTGAGCTACATGAGGTAGAACAGCAGAAGATTCAGAACAAGCCAAAAGGACAGCTGTGAAGAGTTCTATATAGATTATATAATCAAATGTATGTCTAAAGTGAACAGGTGATAAGTGACTTCCAGAAGCCGTTAATGAATATGGAATATTTTAGTTAGGACCTGCAGAAACCAAAAAAAAATATATGCTGTTTCAAAATTTTCTGTCATCCTGAATATGCAGCTTATCATGACAGACAGTGAATGTGCAACATTTAGAAAGAGATATCATAATCAATAAGTCAAGTCTAAATGTAGCTTTATACATGCTCAGAAATACCTTGCTATGCTAGAACGTTATTGAGCAAACTCAGCTGTTAGAGCAATGTAACTCCATTCAATGCTGGGCTGGCCCACTGCATACCATAGCAATATACAAGGAAAGTTAGACAAGTGAAAGAGGAATGCAGAAGGAGAGCTGAAAATTCCTAATTTGTAAAACAAAAGTAATTTAAGAAACAAGTTTTGTTTGGGATGTAGAATGACTCCTATAGTAGAGACCATTTCCCTGTTGGCGTACTCCAGGTAATATAAATTGTAAATCGGTAATAACAACTGTAGAGTACTTTCAGTTCAGTTCTAAAGACTGACGTTTTAGAAAGCATTTGGGAATAACCTTTACTCACTTTGATCCTCCTGAATCCTTTCTCTCTTCTTTTATTTGATCTGTCTCAGGCCTATATTTTTTTTTTCTTATAAGTGCTTAGGAACACTTGAAGAGCTGAATCAGTTACTGAAAAAACTTTGACTCAGTACTCAGTAGGAAACTATGCCAGTTTCATAACATTTGTCAATGGGGGTGATCTGATCCAGCCTATTCAAATCTAAAATGGAAAATATATTTCCTTCTGAATGGTGAGCTGCCTGATAATGAAAGAAATCCAAAGAAAGAGATTTATTGGTCAGCAATAGACCTCTCCTCAGAAATAACTGTTAGGTAATTTTATGCCCTGCATAATTTCAGTGATGACATATAAATATTATGATTAGCAGAACTGTTAGCACAAGACATTAACACAATGTTATAATTGTATTTCTTGTTTTATTATATTACAAAAATTACATTACAATTATATTACATATAATTGTATATGGCTTCAGTCCCATGGAGGTCAATGGTAAGTGATAAACTTGCACTTACTCTCACATGAGCTGATTCAGATTGTTAAAGAAGCATGATAAGGCTGTTTGAATTGGATTCATCCCATCTAACTGCAGAAATCCAAAAGCTAAGCATCATACCTAAGCTACAAGTCTGTTTTCAGTGTAATGAACGGCTAGATGTATCTAGAGTGTGCTTCATTTCATTCTGAACTTAGTCTAGGAGAGGTGGGAGGAATCACCCACTCTTCTTCCCTTGATGATAGCGAAGCCTCGTTCACTGTCTTGACTTGCTGCCTAAGTTTTAGATGAATGAAGCTGGATAACTTCTGTGGAATACAAATCCAATCCCAACAGCATTGTAACAGTACTTTTCTTGAGACAGCAGAAAAGGTAGACAAACAATTTTCATATTCTCTTTGGCTTAGGTCAAGTTAGAAGAGTTACAGAGAGTTACAATAGGAACAGTATGATGTGGCAGAGAGAAAAAGTCAGTGTTAGAAAAGCAACCAACAGTGAGACTAATGTTATGGATTTGGGTTTTTTTTATTACTAAGGTGAAGATCATCAGCTCATCTGCTAGTGGTAGAACTTACTTAAAATAACAATATTTGTGATTATATATATAGTAGACAGTTATATCAGTACATCTTATATCCATTACACTTGGTAAAGCTCTATCATACAAAGAGAAGGTTGGTAATAGGTCAGATCTATAGTATGTCTCTAATTAACAACTCAATGACTGCCAAGCTCTGGAAATGGAGTGTACACCAAATGGATCTCTCCATCTTCCACCACTTATTGCCAGACAGGGCTAGCATAATCCATTTCCCTGCAACTCTACAGTCATGATAAAGGCCAAAGCAGAAGAGAAGGAAAGCCTAAAAAGGGATATTAAAGATTTGCTTGGAAAAACTTATCAACTTCTCTGCCAGACATATGTCAAAGTAAAGTGCTGTTATCAAGAGGTGATACATGAGGGTCTTCTGTCACAGATGTGTAGATTCAAATATAAATCCCTGAAATACAATTATTAATGCTTTAATCATCCTTGGGGCAAATCTTTCCTTAGCTCTGAAATTAACATCAATTAAAGCACATGGAAGAGATCAAGGGGGAGTGGGAAAGGGAGTGGTTCAGCATGCATGGGACTGTGGGGGTTGTAATGCCAGGATGACCACAATCTGTTTTGCTTTCTCCACCAAACCCCAAGAGGGCAAAGCCAAACACTAAGCTAAACACAGACAATATAGCTTCTGTAGGGGCAGCAAAATCAAGAGCAAATGGAGCTCTTTGTAAATGTTTGTTGTAGCTGATTTAGCAGCTAACAATGATTTTACGGTCTGGATCCAGAGAACCAGGCCAGAACATTTCTGTTGTGGATGCCTGGCAGTGTTCAAGGCCAAGCTGGATGAGCTTTGGGCAACATGGTCTAGTGGAAGGTGTCCCTGCATGTAACAGGGGGGTTGGAACTGCATGATTCTATGATTATGGCCCTGTTGGAGGTTCTAAATTGTCTTGAAGGGTCAATAACTGAAAAACATGGGTCCTGTAGCAAGGAAAAGTATGAAGGAGGGTAAAATCATTGTGTGAATTATTTCCTCCATGTTCTAAGATGTCTTTCATATACCTATATCGTGTACTGTATTTTTTTTGTATTTTTATCAATAGAAATATTTTGTGACTTCTTGTTTAAGTATATCACTGCAACAAAGAGGAAGACTTTGTTAGAAGCTGCTTTTGCCATGGAGCATACTGAAAAGAACATACATCTCCCACCATTTCAGACAAATTTGGATTTGCCAAAAAGAGAGGAATGCTGTAACACCAGAAGAATTAAAAATAGCTCCCAGTCATTGTTCAAGACCTTGGAAGTAATACTTAGTGATGTCCTTGGTCTGATGCAAAATGTAAACCACCGACATGACACATGAATAAACTGGCCACATGTCAGAGAAAAGTAAATAATATATTTTCTTCAGCACAGGTACTTTTTACCTATAAAACACATGGTCTCACTACTAAACATACTCAACTTCAACCATGAGTTCCTTCCATTCCATGCCTCACCCAGCACAAACCAGTGTTAGTACTGATACTTCTTCAGATTTCCTGTTTTGTATTTTTCCTCTCAGTAAACATCCCTTTTTAAAGTACCTTTATATTAAGAAAAATCCATTAGGCCCTCTGCTCAGTATTCTAAAACTTGATCTGTAAAACTTTATTCGTGGTTTTAGAACTGTGCAACAGTAAGTTAGAGTCCTTCAAGCATAATATTTCAAGCATAACATTCCAAACATAACATTCTTCACCAAAGTCCCAAGGGATAAAAATGCTTAATATATGACCAAAATCTAACGCTATTTTTTTCAGTGTGCTTTTTGATCTAATCTACAGAGAGAGCAGGCTTTTAGAAATGATGCAAGCTGACAATTGTTGTCTAGCTTATTGACATTTAGAAGGGTAATAGTTTGCTGGCAGCTTGTCCAGAAGTTTACAAAGCCCCTGTGTACACATCACCCAAAGCTCTCACTGAAGGCCAATCTTCAAATGTCACTGGTAGAACATAAAAAGATGAAAGGTCAGCCTAATTAAAGCTGCAATGGGATAGTTCAAGACTATTAAAAAGAGGAAAAGAAATATTACAAGAGTAGTCTAAATAAAATCTTTGTTAAGAAAGAGGAGGGTTTTGCTGCTCTCTTGTTTGTTGTTTGCCTTTTTTTTTCTTTAATTTGGAAACAAGGAATTTAAGACATATATTTCCTTTTTCTTCAAGCACATTTCCTTAAACTTGTATTAATTCTCATTTTAAACAGCTTTTTCTAAGCTATTGAAGGCTGAGGATATTTTTCCTTTTGGAAAAGTAATTTCAATTTTGGAAAATCTTGGCAGGGCTTGCAGTAACAAGCAAACTTTGGCATTATGTGGAGCACCAGAAGAAGCTACATTAAAAGACTGTGAAAGGATTAGGACAGTGCCAAGAAGAGGACTGACAAGCCTATTTCATGTGTTGGATCCCTGTTCTGTGTTGAAGTATAATCTTACTACTGTGTATGAAGACTCATCTGCCTCATCATTCCCCTCTTGTCATAAATACTTCTCCCTTTTTCAGCCTTCAGCAAACAGTATGAATGAAGCTTTTCTAATGTTATGATATGAAGATACTGTATGAGTTCTGCCAATTTGAAAATTCAACATTTGTCTGATGATTTGAAGAGGCCTGGCCTGAACAACAACCAAGTACTGGGGAAGATCCAGCCTCAGTGAGTACATCAGCTCCCTTAATTCCCCACTTAGGATAACAATATCTGGCTACATTTCCCCTTGTGTCTGAGCAGCTTTACAGAGGGGAGTGAGGAAACATCCTATATGAACCTATCACCTTTTTTAATGTGTTTTGCATTGTGCAAAGCTATATCAATCACTATAAAATCTGTTAGCTGCAAGACAAGAGACAACTTTTCATGGCAATCTCCTCCCTTCTTCCCCAACAGTGGTCCCAAGGGAGTATCTGTAGCTGCCACCACATGCTGTTGCATTGTCACCAAAGGGCTGAAGTTTTCTTTGCTGTCAGGTGACTGGCATATTGGTGTTCACCCTGGATAGGCCATAGCAGAAATGAAGAAGTTCACAGGATGATGCCTCAAAAATGGAACAGAGATGACTGAACCCCCACTGCACTAACAGTTTTCACATCAGGATGGCTTCTGCCAAGACCTCAGCATAAGTGGCTGGTGTAACAAACACATTTAGCAGAATTAGAAATGTAAATATATGTAGCTTTCCATTCATATACCATGATTAGATGAAAAATAGCAGTTAAAATAAGAAGCACGTCAGCAGTGCATAGACTAGTTAATTCCTCACCACTACACCTCACCATGTGGTGAGTCGACAGGAAATTCTTTCTGAAATACAGCCATTTCTCCTGAGGACATGCAATGGTAGAACATTGCACAAGATGCAAATATATGGACAGTTTCTGATGGCTGTTTTATCTCTTGAGCACATTCCTCGGTGCATACCCTGAAACAGTCCAGAACAAAGTACTTCAAATGAGCAGAAGCCCAAAATAGGATTCCTAAAATCACCTGATCTTACTTTCTAAAACCTACATATTCCATCTTAGAGCTCTAGCTGTATTCTCAAGAGCGTGTTGCTATGAACAGCCACAGAGTGGCAGCTCCTGGTCTTCAGTTAACTCTTTTAAACATATTCACAGTGTGGAACAAACTGTCCTTCCCGTTCCCAGTGTGTTATACCACGAGCAAACATGTCAATACTTGCTTCCTCTAGGCCACTTTGTTTGTATCCTATCAAGATTTCCTCCTCCAGAACTGTCACCCACCTCCTGCCCCATCTGTTTCCGCAGTCTCTTCCCCAAGCTGTGAATAGGATCTCCCACAGCTTCACCTCTGCTCCACAAAAGACAGCTGCAGTGAGTTCCTCCTTGCTTCCCACCAACCCTACCCAAGAGCTGATGGTGCCCTTACCCAGTGTACTACTGATTAGAGGGAACTGGCCTTGAGCCTTCTTATCTTGCTGCTCATTGAACCTGGCACTGCTTCTCTGTCTCTTCCCTTTGGAAAGCCTTCACCTCTTGGTCAGCTTCAAGGTGGGGAGTACTTGACAGCAGCAAAAGGACACTGCTCACCTGTGGAGCCACCCCAGAATTTTCAGCTGTCTTCCTAAATTCTGATCATTCACAAAATCCTTCTTCATCTGTGAGGCTATCCTTGGGGTGAAGAAAGGGTGGATGCTGCAGTTTTATAGCCAACTTGCTTTTGAGATACTGCAATCTGAATTCAGATCTTTGCCTTCCTGCCAAAACTCTACTTTCCTCTTCTCCCCCAAAAGTCAGACTTGCTTCAGAGCTCACAGTTATATTTTTATAGACCCTTCTGTATCCTGTTTTGGATCAGGAATTCACAGCACTTTTTGCCAAATATAGGTCTGCTGCCTACACAGTGACAAAACATTTTGAGATGTGACATGAAAGTCAATACAGGAAGGTGCTCAAAAAGATTATAAAATTATGACAGAAAAATATTGCCAACAAAACCTGTCCATGTAACTTGGTGTATTGGGCTGTGCTGGATTAGACAGACCACACTGAAGGTAAATTGTTTACCTATTAGTTTTCAGTTCCATTTAAAGGTAGTGCAAGTATAACAGGAAGGACCCTGGGCTATCAGATAAACAGATGATCTCACAACAAATGTAAGACTGCATTCCTGCATCTCTTACTTAGAAGAAAGAAAAGAGCTGGAGAGGTGATTTCAGTGATAAGCACAGAAATGAGCACACAGCAGGCTTGCAGCATGACTTCTCTGTGGATTTTGCCATGAGTCTGGATTAAAGCAGAGCATTCCCATTGCCACAATTTTAGTTGGCTTTGTGTGTGTGTGGTTTCTTCTCAGAAGTTGGTCCAAAAATATCTACAATTACTTCTGAAGTACAACTCAACTTCATCCCTTTGGAATTCAGACTTTCTTTTCTTCATAAACTGTAAGAACAGTTTAGGGCCTGACTCCAAACCTATTGAAAGCAATGGCTAGTTTCCAACTAATATCAAAAGGATCTGGATAAGGATAGAAATATCCACTTCAAAATATTTCTATTTTCTATTTTCCACTTCAAAGTATTTCTATTGGATTTATGAATCACTTCAGAAAGAGTAAATTTTCCCCTTAATCCTCTACCAAACTTGAATGACAACTATTTCATACATTGCATGGAAAAGCTGGACTTTACTGAAGGGCAGAAAGGTCCCTTTTTCTAAAAAGGTACTCTTTTGCATGTCATTTCTCCTATCAGCTCAGAATACATTACAGTGTTTAAGAGCACTAGGTAGGTCTATAATGCTATTAAAAACCTAGGAATAAAAGGAATACAAGAAATGGCAGAATAATGGATATGAACATTATCTGTAACTCATTTGAGAAGCTTAATACCTTAGTTAATAATTTAAATGAATTTCTTCTCCTTCAATGATGCTTCCCAGGAAGTATTTATTCTGCACCTGCTAAAAACTGCCACCTACACAACTTCAGCTGAATGAATATTGTGAACAAAAATATTCTGTTCTCTCATAAAGGCTTAGTAACACAGCCTGTTATTAAGCTTGCCTGACACTTTCCATTATAAGACTCTGCTTCCAATTGCTTATAACTTTGTTAGACTTTCACCGTTTTCCTGCCAGGTGCTACTTCAACATGACATTCTTGGATTGTTTCATTCAAAACAGTTCAGTCAATTATGAAATTAAGATAGGGAAAGAACACTGATTTCCTAAACTGAAAGCTTTATAGCAACTTTGTTATAGGAGTTGCTTTAAATGATTTTCATGCATAGTTGATGGAGTCAGTCTGATATTATCAGTGATGTGCTATGGCAGTGAGAGGTATTTCGTAAAACTTTCTTTGCTTCTAAAGGAGATTGGGTTGTCAGGCAGGAAAACATGGTCTGCAATATGACCTTTTTCTTTCAGTATGTATATTTTTGTCCCCAAAGACCATATTCTGTGACTATTTATACTGTCTTTATTTTACAGTGAGCTGCCTTTCCCCGTACAGGAGAAAGAAGAGTAGTCCAGGTAGACTGATGGAGCAATACCTCTTGCATCCACACCAGGTGTTTGATTTTCAGATGCTCTCCTTTCCTCAGGGACACCACAGGGTCCTGGCCCAACATTTCTAGCTGAGAAGTGCAAACACCATTGCTAAGCAACCCAAACTTACCCCATAACTAGCTGCATTTGAAGCTGGTCAGCAGGAAAAAATTGTGGATGTTTTGATGGCACATAAGCACTTACTGTAGCCTGCTGATGCCCTCAATACCTCTTTCATCAGCCAGCCCACACTGGCCTTTCGCTGTACGTAACTGTGCTTTCCATGGCCAATTTGTACAAATGCAGAAGTGCACAGATAGAGAAAAACCTGGGAAATTATCCTTATTTGAACAACAAGCAGGTGTATATGTCCTCCCACACCTTCTCTTGGAGGCAGTTGTATTTATAGGTCCAACCCTGGCTGTGCTCTGCTCACCTTTCAGCCTTAGCAGCCGTACCAGAGAGGTGCACTCATTTTTCCGTACATGTCACAGGCTCTGCAAAGCTCACCATGGGCAAGGCAAGGCTTGTCCCTGGCTTCACACTGAGGACATCTGCCATGTCCCCTTCCTAATCATCAGTAGCTGGCAAGAACCCTTACTTCCCCCCCTCACAGCTTCAAGCTGAGGCACAATGGCCCTGCAGAACCAAATGCTCATCTCTATTCTTGCCCAGGAGCATTTGCAGAGATGGAGTGCATACTTCTCTGGTGATGCTTTGTGCTGCTCAGAAACAACAGCTCTTGGTGGCAAGTGCAATTATTCTACAGGCTTTTCTTTGGCACCACAGTCAGAGGATCTCAGGAAGGTCAGGAGACAGCTGCTTTCAGAAACCAGAAACCCACCTACCTGTGTTTTGAGGTCTGGAGGGGGTTAATTTGGAGCAGTCTCATCTGCACAGGCCTTCAAGAAGGTGGAACTCTAGTAGAAGATTCTAGGAGGATTTTTCAGATACACATGTTCAAAAGTGGGATAAGATCTAGCATAGAATAGACACTTATTTAAAAGGGCTCTTCAACCTTTACTGTCCCTGACAAAGCTGTTGGAATGACCCTGACTGGCCTGACCTCACTCATCACCAGTGATAAATACAGTGTCTTGGGGTGAAAGGAGTGGTATGCCTGTCCTTGTATACTGGGCAGCTATGCAGATGTCTCTTCCTAGAGAAACTTTCTCCACAGAAGATGGGCATCAAGTAAGATGCTGGATCCTTCCAAAGCAGTGGTAATTGCATATACGGTAGACAGACCGTGTGGAAGACGAATTAGTCCTGAAGTGAAGACACGGAGGTGAGACAGTCTGACAAAGAGGTGTATGCCCGGAGCTGGAGATGAGGAGAGTTCACGAACGTCATGTGTTGCACACCCTTCACACCACAGTTTCACAGAGCTGCACTTCTAAACTACACTTGCCATCAGGCTGCCATCTGCCTCAGTGTGAGGCTGCACTTCTGTTTTTATCGATGCTGCACCGTCCTGCCCCATGGCTAAGCCCACCTCCCACTGCTGCAGGTAGGTCATGGTCAGGAGCAGCACAAGGACACTGTGGGAGCTGTGTAGCACATGCAGTGTTTTGTATGCAGACAGGAGCCATCCGTGTTTCTGTACCAGTGTATTACTATGCATGTTTCCAGCGGCTGTGGGCTGTATTATTCCCTATATTAAGCTGTAAGGCTGGTTGGGCCACATCTCCTGGCTGGTGAGGAAGTCAGAAGAGGTGTGGGCAGCCATCATCATGCACAGCAGCTATTGTGGGAGACAATGGTGCCCGGCAGAGCTGTGCTCTGCAGGCAAATGCTGTCAGCATCAGGAAGGGCTTGTCAGACTTAGGTCAGCCAAAGGCTGATCCACAGGCAAGAGAGGAGGAGGAGAACCTGCAACAGGGGGCAGTTCTGGCATTGGGAGGGTATGCAGAGCAGACCAGGGCAGGAGCTGTTGTGGGACTAGCTCTAACAGGCTCTGGCCCTCCTCTAGCATGTGAAACACCTGATGGTACAGGGATCTCCATGGGGAGCCCTTCTGTCTCACTTCAAGGAATGCTCTGATGTTGTCCAGGAGCATGGCAGAGGCAGGGCACTAGAGGTGACCTTCCCTGCTCAGGTTAGGGATAGAGTTAGGATTGCAGTTCAGGTTAGGGTCCTTTCAGTGGGGCCTTAAAGAAGATTACTTGGGATCATAGCTGAATAGCAAGAGGGCTTAAGGAATTCTTGGGATGGATCCAAGAAGAAAAACTGGGGAAAGAGGATTCTTACGGAGATACCTATGCAACTTTTAAAAGAGCATGAGGAAAGCCAGAGTTTAAGAGAAACTGAAGATCGTGAATCAAAGCAACAAAGCAACAAAACTGCAATATCAGGAGGGAGGTTTCTCCTGTATCTTCAGAGAATTGGGTACCAAGTGCTTTTTGAACTAGCTAAGGCAGTACCATCTTCTTAGCCTCAGGGTTTCTCAGGTCCTTACAAGCTCCTGAACAACAGAGATCAAGGAATAACTTGTATAATTACATTTCCGATATGACTGTGGATTGCTGTCAGTGTTGAATTAATGATAGGGTTAATGATAGTTGAAGGAAGAGTAGCACTGGGGGGAATTTCTGAAGTGTGAACTCATGGACTGTTACCTGCTCTTCTTTTTTTTAACCATAGATATTGACACTAAGGTTTTTGTGGCAAGAAAATGAGATACTAGTACAAAACCTAGTGTCTGATAACAGCTATGATCAAATGAGTTCACCTGTGCTAGGCTGATCTAAAATCAAGTTTTCACATTAGGATCTTAATGGCATCATTATTTCCCTGCTACATGTATATGTGGTGAAACAAGCTATTAGATATGTGTGCCCTGAAGCCATTTGTAAGCCAGTCCTCACCATCAGACATATTAGCTGCTATGATATGGTGCAAGTTAATGGGAGCAATCAAAGGGAAGATTGTCCACAGGCAGAAGAAGCACCTGGTCCTTATAAAAAGCCCAGACTGTGCAATGCCTTCCTCTTATCTTCCAGAAGTACAGAGCACCAGCAAAGAGTGGCTGTGCTTGCCTGCCCAGCCCCACCTTTCTTGCTTGGGGTAGTGCCAGAGCACTAGTGTGCTGAATGGATACAGAGCTGAGAGGAAAAGAGGTTGCTACAACTTTTTGGTGGGAAACATCTCACAATGGTGTCTCAGCTGCACCGTCAGGCTTAAAAAGGGGGAAGAGTACATGTAAGACTGAAGAAACTGCAGTGTTGGGGAAGCAGTGCAAAGTCAATTTTAAACCCTCTTGTTTTCATGTTGCTCCTTGAAGTCATAGATTCTTCTGATTTTTAAGCATTTTATACACTTGTTAATGACTACACTTACAGATTTCAATAATCAAATAAAAAAAGATCTATGCCAGAGAAGAAGTTATTAAAAAACATCTTAAAGCAATACTGGTCTTACCTAATCACTGTTACTTTCAGTTTCTTTAGTTGCTCTTTCTGTAGCCTACTCAGATTTATGCAGGATTTTTTACAATGCTTTCAGCTATCTGCTCTTTATTATATGCATTATTCTAGCCATGTCCAGTGCAGAAAATTAGTTTGTCCAAAGTCCAGTTATTCTGTCACACCAACAACTATTTGTCACACAAACATCTCCATTCAGATGCACTTAATGACAACCCTGTCATATGGCTGGTATTTGTAGTGCTCTCAAAACCACAGCACTGTGCTTAGATTAAAATCAACTTAATTGCATAAAGCAGGAAACATGCATTAGATGGGATTGTAAGTGTAAGCAGAAGTTGCAAACTAATTGTTTAACAGGTCTCCACAACCTCTTATTAGAGGAACCAACAGATGTTAAAACAGCCCTATACCTAACATTGATTTGTTTTCCAGCTGGTTCTTACTTAACTGTGTCTTATGATACATCAGTGAGTCACCAATATATTATTTATGAAAGCAGGATGCATTTAAGTTATATTTAGAATGCAAGTGTATCTTACTAGAAATAAAATATTTAGCAGCTTGTGCAAGGAATACAAAGCAATTACTGCTCATAGGCCTAGTTTTTGCAAGGTGAAAAAGAGGGTAGTCATTTATACGCTTGCATAAAGAATGTAAAATACTGTCTGGGTAAAGTGGAATGATATTGCTCTATCTACATTGATATTTGTGACTGCGCAAAGTACACACGTGATTTTTTTGTGTGTGTTTAGAAGTGACTAATAATGAGATGAGGTCTCTTTGAATTATAGAACTACCAAATAACTATGGTATATGGTGAATTATCCAATGTTAAGTTGTATTACAGGAAAACC
Source organism: Brotogeris chrysoptera (assembly GCA_030323915.1). NCBI lineage: Eukaryota > Metazoa > Chordata > Aves > Psittaciformes > Psittacidae > Brotogeris > Brotogeris chrysoptera. Next base: position 12,755 of record JARCZZ010031920.1, read on the forward strand.
TCTATGCAATTTAGGCATTTCTGTCACAGGATGTCTTGCAGTGACTGTCTCATTATTTGCTATGCAGAACCATAAAAAAACCCCAAGAAAACGAGGATCAATTATTCTTGTATTCTTCCTATGTAAGCTGTATCTGGCAGGAAGTTACATACCTCTGCAACACATTTAAAGATGCAACATGAAATGCATTCACTATGGGAAGGCATACAGAAGTTGAATGTTATAAGTGCAATTCTGCTAGTGTATTTCAAGAGTAACAGTGAGCTGTGACTCTTCAAGTATAGTCTTCCAGTAGAGCAATCTTCAAGTAAGGCACAAGATGAAGGGTAAAATGAGGGAAAATTGGTCCAAAGTGCTGGACTGAGAGTGAGGGAGAAGAAGGAAGAGTTGTTTGGTTTTTTGTCATTGTTAGTGGTGAAATAAAACCTTAGCCACCTGCAGTCTTCCAGAAAATATTTCTATAACGTACAAGCTCTACAGGTTCTCAGCAATATGACTGTATCATCCTGTGTTTGAACCTACATGGAGCTGGCAGGGATAATTCTACATTGGAGTTAATCTTTCTGCCTTCAAGCAACATCTTGTTGCTTAGATGAAGGTGAATCTGAATGAATGAGATCTGTTTCGGCACGTGCTGCATAACGGCAGTGCATTTTTCCTTCTATGAGATTACCTCTGACAAGATAAAAGAAGGAATGAATCTTCATTATCATCAGAACCTTTTTCCACTTTTTATATATTTCTTTTAAGAATATCTTGGCAATATCATGCTTATTTGAAATTTTTGTACTGAAGGATTAAATATATTTTCTTTTGGTATGTGCCAAGTAATTCCTGTTATTGAAAAGAAAAGACTTAAAACTATATACAGTGTGGAGACATAAGGCAAGGACCCCGTTTCTGGTTACAAACAAAATCGTTTATTTCGCCTCTTGCGTCCGTTTTATAGTCTACTAAGTGCTAAGCAGTAACTTCCCACTCTCTTATTTCCTTATCATCCCTATTCAGCAAAACTGCTAAGGGTTACAAATATTTACATTGTTTGGTCTGTCTTTGAGATGCACATCCTGCTTTATCTTGCAAACTCTCTGCTTCGTTTTGCTAACTGATCTTCTTCACCCTTCATTGTTGTCTTTACAGTTCCCAAGCCTTAGGCCTGCCTGGTGTTTTCTTCGATGTTCCCAGGGCTGAAGCCTGACGGGGCGATAACACCTGAATCCATTTTGTTAACTATTTCTATCCCTTCACCCGCAACACAGATTTCAAAGCAGGCAGTTATTGGAAATTATCAGGGCCTAGTGAAAGGAGGACGCACAAAAGCACAAAATGTAATCAGTTCTAAGTATGGTTATGGCTTTGTAATGGGGGTGCTTGAGGGTGGTTTTAGGTCACAGGACCTTAGTACATAAAGTGTAAGAAAAATAAAATAGAAAAACAGCACCTGGAGATGGGCACAGTTAAATTGGCTGATGGGTGGAGGGACAGGAGGGTTGCTAAGTCAATGAACCCATTAAGTTGGTGTAAACATCTACTGGGGAGTATCAGGGACTAGCAGGTGTCCGGGGAGGGAGCAGTAAAACTATCTGCTCAACAAAAGGACAGGATGATTGTTAAGTCTAATGTTAATTAAGCTGGAGCTCCAAAGACTGCCAG